>JABASM010000745.1:1120-19167 GCA_019776545.1 Brachystomella parvula
GGGGATGGTGGGGGGGGGGGGGGGGGGGAAATAGGAAGACAAGAAGGGGTATTAGATACTGGTTTCATGCACGACTTCTGGTAGTTCTGGAAGTAGAGTTCTATTGAGATGTCTGTGTGGGGAGAGGGTGCTTGTCCTCTCATTGGCTGGCTGATTTGACCACCTCACTCCTTTCTTATCCTGTTCTGAATTATTTCGATTCGATTTTCCAGTTATGAGTTCTGTGAGTGGGGAGGGTGTTTTACTCGGATCTTCATCAATGTAGGAGATGTCAGACATTGGGCGAGGACCGGGATGGCTCCGACTACTTCTCAGTGATTGTAAGCTGTGAAGAGAATGAACTGATCTCTTCTCCTCCATGTCTTCTAATGTCGACTTGAAGGCCCTTATCACTCTCAACTGAAAAATAAATGGGACAATGGGAGAAAGTGGCAAAATAGAAGGAGCTTCTAAACTCAACACTTCCCAATCCAAAAAGTTTTTTTAAAGTACCCCTCCCCTATCGCTCTGCCCCACCCCAAAATGAGGAGTCACAAAAGCCTAGCCACCACGCACGCTACCAGTCCAACCCGAAAACCCTCGGCAGTCAACCATACAGCTGGCGAATTCTCAAGCACAGAAAACTGAATGCCGACTGCTGAATGAGTAAATTTTCTCAGGATTAACTGATTTTTACGAATCGTATTGATTTTTAAAAATTAGCTGGCAAAAGAAAGAGAGCTAAAACAGTCACAGTCAAATCTAATTTCAAGCAACCACTATTTTAACTTGACTAGTTTAAAACCAAACTTTGATCTTCATTTCCTAAACAATTAATTGCCAACAGAAATACAAATTAACTTTACTGACCGATTATTCGCACACAATTTATCGTTCCTATTGACCAACCAGCAATTAGGAAGTACTGCCTCGGATTTCAGCTTGGACCGTGTGTTATGGCGAAAAAATGTCCATGTTAAGAAAAGCTATTATATTTTGTAACTCCTCCTAATAAGTAATCTAGAAAAAAAAAAATTTTTAAAACCAAGCAAATCAAAACCCACAGAACTCGGACAACGACAACGAGAATGATTCAATAAAAGCAATAAAATAAAATAAAAGAAGCAGGAAGGAAAAAAATCCTAACGACTAGTTTTATAAAATAAAATCCCAGAAACACTAGTAAAAACCAAGAAATGAAGCAAGGATGAAGTTGGAAGAAGGAAGTTGGGATTCAAATCAAAAGAAGATGATGGATTGGGGTGATAGAAAAGAAGGTGTCACGAGTACATGCAGTGGAAAATTGGCAAGTACATTTATTTCACTGAGCACTCTGAAGAAGTGGTACTATTAGTTGGTGGGATGAAGACGGTTCCTCCATTTTTTCACTCAACTCAACTATAACCATGACAGTCACGACCAGTATGACATGTGGGTGAGTCAGATCCATCTCCACTATGCATACCCTGAACAGAAGACGGTGGCATCACAAGTACACGTACTAATTTCCATGCATTTTCTTTGAAGTATTTATAAAACAAAAGACTTTCACTCATGCACGATTCTCTAGAGGCGGTGTGAAAATAAGGGCCAGACTTTCAAGCAAGGTAAAATATAGCATTAGGTGGGATTTAGTTATTTTATAGTTGCTCGCTCCTTGAAGTTGAAGTTTAGTTGATGAGACTTGCGGAGTAATATGGAATTGAGGGGATGGGACTTGAGGTAAGGTGAAATAATGAAAAGAGGTGAAAATAATGAAAAGAACTGTAAGAATTTAAAGAAAGAAAAAATTGAAAAGCGTGTGTATTGTGAGTTTTCTTTTCATTCAGCGCTCTCATATTATAACAACCATACTCCGACCTCAAGGAGTGAGAAACTTTTTTTTTTATGTCAACGTTTCTTTTATGACAGCACAAGGACAGAAGAAATTAAGGAAAGTTGAAGAAAGAATAATAAAATTATGTGATTTTGTATATATGGTTCGGAGGGATAAATTAAAAAAGTAAAGAGAAAGAAGGATCTCTTCGTTTCATCACCAAGAAGAATATAGACAATTATTCACGTCCACTAAACTACAAGTAAATAGAGAGACAGTCAGAGGAAAGATGAAGAAGAGTGGGGCTGGGGTAGGGTAGCTAGAGGACCCACCACTGACAAAAAAAAAAAAAAAAAAAAACCAGACTTCTAAATTCAAATTGTTTTTTTTTAAAAAATAAAGCTGAAGATTCCTCTGACAGGAAATGAAATTCCGCAATTTATATATTTTTCTGCAGAAAAGAATTAAAAAAACTGGTTCCAAGATTTTTTTTTTGTTGGAAGTGGGTCAAATCCACCCGAGCAGCGGGCCCAGTGGTGAGAGCACCTCTTCTTCGACAGTTTGACACTGGTTACTAATATGATGAGGAGGAGATGAGGATAGGGAGTCGCAAGGGGTTAAGAGCTAATATAGTAAAAAGGAATAGAGACAGAAGTCCCAACGTTAACACAGTTGACCTCAAGGTCAGCTGACCAAAGAACCCCAATCCGCAGTACTTTGGAAGTATATAGAGGAATTTTAGAGACAGAAAAAAATTACAGAAAATTTTGGAGCAGAAAAAAGCAGAGCCATTTTTTTAATTTTTTTTTTTAAATAAAAACTCTTGTCGTTCAAACAATTATTAATTTTTCTTACAAAATACTTTTTGACACATCTCATCATGATTCAACAACAAAACCAAACCCAGAAACCAAAATAAATAAAAATACCCAAAACCCAGAACCAATTAAAAATAAAAATAAGAGAAAGTGACAAAGAAGCAAAGCAGGAGGAAAAGCAGAAGGTTTTATTAAGCAAGAAAGCAGAGGCAATAATCTTTATTCACTTCTCTTTACCTGGAATCCTACTTACGACTAAGATATCAGTAGAAGCGAGATTTTACTTTGAATTTCGTAGAAACAAACTTGAGGAAGAAAACTAATAAATAAAAGTTAGTATGGAGCTGAATAAAGCGGAAATGAAATTTTGTGGAGCAGTAATTGAGTTTGACGAGGAGTAAATTAATAAACATTTTCAGTTTAATTTTTTAACATCAGGAATTGCAGGAAGAGGGTCTTGGATGTTGTCAAGCTCAGGGTTTCCACAATCAAGCTTCACGGGCTGGAAAAAAGGAAGCTTGAGGAAGTCAAAGGAATTTTCAAGGAAGTAGTAGTGTGCTAGGAATTACAATACAAAAAGCATTAAGCAAAAAATTAAAAAGCACAGCTTTGATAATTTTTATAGTAAAAGCAAAAAGGAGTTGTTGAATCAAGTTCACGTGTTGGCATTATCCGTCACTTGAGTTGAATTCTGCTTTGATTTTTTTCTTGGTTTTAAATAAAGTTACAATCGTTATACGCGCGTCTATCTCTTGGTTCCTTTTTTTTTTTTTTTTTAAAGGAAGGAAGACAGGAATCCCTGGTAGCAGGAAGAGAGGGATTTTTCTACCTGAGTCTGTAAACGAGTCAATCCGCGGATCCAGAGGATTTGCCCAGTGCTTCGTCGCTTCTCAGCATCTGTGTCATAACCGTCTTCACCCAGAGGAACCCCAGTCGTGTACTCTTCAGGGTGACCCCGTCCCCAACTGAAACACAGACAAGGTATACTCAATTTACAGAAAAATTCGAAAGATTTTTCACAACTTACGAGAATATTTTAGGGATTTTTCGTGTTGGGAAGGTGGTAATGACCTGTGACCAGATAAGAGAACCTACACCGAAAACTAAGCACCAGAGCCACTGTTCAAGGTGAAGTGGGGATGTAGAAAAGGCAAGACCACCATACTGTACGATTATAATCTGAAAAGAATAATAGAAATAAAAACCTCATCTTTCCGTAAATTCTTCCTCTAGTTTTTACTTGAGAGACAAGAGTGGCGATCCAAATGACATAGTAAATTGGATTAGTGAAAATCCCTCGGAACACATTCCGTTGACCGTGGATTTTCCGAGCATTGATTTCATTGAAGAGTGTCATCATGACGAAGGAATTGAAAATAATTGTCAAGTGAGCGGAGGGTTCCAGAAGACTAGAACCATCGTCAATGTCAAACAGCCGATGACCTTAGAAATAGAGAAGAGAAATTATTGACTACAATTGAAGCATAGAATTCCTCGAGGTCTTTGTCAAAACTCACCAACGAATAAAAGCGTGAAAATAACACCGAGTTGATAGATAGCCTGACCAATAATATTTTTACACATTGTACGGGAGATAAGAGGTTTGGTACGTCCGTATGGTTTTCGTAGGAGGAGGTCAGCAGTGGGTAACTCAGTAGCTAAGGCAAGAGACGCCAGGGTGTCCATTATTAGATTCACCCATAACATTTGTACAGCCTAGAATCAAGACAGAAAACATTAGAATTTTCGGTACTTGGATCCCCGTGAACTTTTCAAATGCAAAGAATTTTAAACCGAGTATCAGCAAGAAAGAAAAATCAGCACTGAAAAAACAAAGTTATTTCCTGAGTTTATAAAGAATTCACGGCATTCTTATTCCCTCGACGGGTCTTAAGCTGAAGCTAAAAATTATTTAAACTTGGAACTTGGCCTAGTTTTGAAATCTCCCCTCCCGCATAACTTTTGTTTTCCGATTCTACTTCGTCACAAATGATTAAAAAAAAAGGTTCTGCCAAAATGAAAATTCGTTTTTCTTTCATTTTAATTTTACCTTGAGCGGACTGCTGTCAACTGCACAAGCACCAACGAAGGCCACAACCACAGCAACTACGTTGACCGTAAGTTGAAATTGGAGGAACTTGGCAATGCTGTCGTAGACGTTTCTTCCCCAAAGAACAGCTTTAACAATACTTGAGAAATTGTCATCAGTGAGAATGATATCAGAGGCTTCTTTTGCAACGTCAGTTCCAGCAATACCCTGATCCGTACATGATGACAAGAATCAACACTCAGGAGCTCAAAAATATTGTTATAAATAATAAATAATCCTTCCAATTTACCATTGCGAAACCAACGTCTGCTTTCTTAAGTGCTGGACCATCATTCGTACCATCACCAGTCACAGCCACTACTTCTCGATTCTCACTGATCTATTAGCAAGAAAAAATAAAAAATAATGAAAAAATACTCAAGAGATTGTGGCTTCTAAATTGAAATTCTTGTCATCATACCTTTGACTCAATAATTCCTTTGACAAGGACGTATTTGTCAGTTGGGGAAGAACGAGCGAGTACACGGAGTCTTGGCCAAATTTTGTCAATTAATGCCTGCTGTATGTCACCATTTTGATCCCGAATCCTCTGATTAAATTCCTTTCCTTCCAAAATAAGGAAGTCTTCTCCGGGACGTACGATCCCACACTTGGTGGCAATTGAACGAGCAGTGTTGATGTTGTCACCGGTTACCATTCGGACTGTAATACCAGCGCGCTGGCATTTTCGAATAGCTTCAGGTACCTGAATCACAATAAACACAACATAGAAACAACAAAGAGCATTATGTGGGCATTTTCAACCCGATTGGTTCATCATGCTTAGAAAAACATAAAAAGTAGACTCGGCATGGGATCAAGCTAAAAATACATCTTGGAATCTCGATTGATTCACTCGGCGAAGAAAGAATCCTCATCCAACATTTAAAAGTCTCTGATTTTCTTGAGTAAAGTCATGAATTTTTATCATGGACATAGAACATTTTTCATGAGGTCATTATCGAGAAGGAAATCTCGTGAAACAACTAAACATAAGAAACAGGCGCCACGTAATTTGCAACCACGCAAGAATTAACTCGAACATGGAATCATATTTAAGGGAGTTTAGGCTTTGTCAAGCCTTAGCTCAAACTCAAAGGCTCAAGAATTTACCTCAGCTCTCACTGGATCTTCAATGCCAACCAGACAAAGGCAAGTCAAATTCCCGACAATTCCTTCTTCGTTGTCCCAATTTGGCTCAGAGTCAGTTTTAACCTAGGAAAACAAAAGTAGAGCTTCTTTTAGCTCAGAATCGCTAGAATTAACGAGTTCATTTTTTTTAACCTCATTTTCAGCTGCATTCGATGGAACAAAATCTTTGTAAGCAATTGAGATTGTTCTGAGACCATTACAGGCCATTGGCTCAATTACATCCGTCACCAACTGATCCTGCATTGCTTTTGTAAACTGTTGAACCACTCCATTAGGTCCAATCATATACGCACACCTGCTCAGTAGAAGAACCCAATGGATTAGTAAGCCACTTATATACTCCAGCTCAAATCATCCCACTTACTTTTTCATAATGATTTCCGATGCTCCCTTTGTAAAAAGTCGGTAACCTCCACCTGGACGTGGGATGACAGTGCTCATGGATTTACGAACGGAATTAAATGTGTAAACACGGGTGAAGGTTTCCTCAGGAATTTTTTCACGGATCTCACTCACATCCTTTCCGATGTCACGAACAAATCCAAGGAGAGCACATTCTGTCTTGTTACCTACTTGCTTAGGGAGCTCACCTGGATTATCCGGCGGCTAAAAATAAAAAAGTATTTTTTAAAATATCTGAAAATTCTTCATCCCTGTATGCAGAGTGTTCTCTCTACTTACTAGAACTCTTGAGGTGTAGGCGCAATTGACAGCAATGGAGTGAATGAGGATATCACCATATGCTGGAGGAAGATCTTTGAACTTGGGATGCTCCATATTCATTTTCCCTAGAAGATAGGACTGGACCACCGTCATTCGATTCGTAGTCAGAGTCCCGGTCTTATCGGAACAAATAGCTGTAGCATTTCCCATTGTTTCACATGCATCCAAGTGACGGACTAAATTGTTGTCTTTCATCATTTTCTATAATAACAGAAATTAAAACCAACCTTGTCAGTCAATTCCTTTAGAACTTTATAATTTTAACTGTTTACCTTGACTGAGTAGGCAAGTGAGAGTGTAACTGCAAGTGGAAGGCCCTCTGGAACTGCAACAACGAGAACAGTAATACCAGTGATGATAAAACCAACGAAGCGACGAGAATGAGACCATCTCCATTCCTCTCCTTTCATTACATAGGTCTGAATACTATATTTGATGAACAAGATGAGAACAGTGAGTACGGCAATGAGAGTACCTGATAATTAAAAAATAAAGGAATAAAAACATGGTTGTTGCAATCGTTTATCCAGTTCTTTAAAACTGAAACGAATCATCAACTCACCGCCATATCCAATCTGAATTGCCAACTTCGTGAGTTTAGCCTGAAGAACAGACTTCTCTTGCTTCTCCGATGGCTCCTTTTCTTTCTTTTCTTCAGCCTCCTCTGGAATTACGTCCATCCCTCCTTCCCTATTCATTTGAGCATTGGATCTCTGCTCAGGATGACTATTGGTAATTGTAACTGGAATATTTCCTGCCTCCTCTTTTGCCCTAGCATCTTCCTTCCTTTTCTGCCTCCGTTCTTCTACTTTCATTTCTTCTGCTTCCTCAGCTGCAGCACCAAGCAGAGCAAAGATGATACCAGACTGGGAATTTATTCCAACAGCTGTGACCACCATTTTTCCACTCCCTTCCATCACATGGGTTCCTTTGAGATAAGAAAGTGAAGTTATAAAAAGTTTGCAAATGAAAAAACAAAAAATAAAGGCCGAGAGGTTTTTGAGCTCACCTGACAAAATCATCGGGTCTCCTTGCTCCGATTTCTTGACATGATCTGACTCTCCAGTGAGCGAGGATTCGTCCACTTTTAAATCATTACTTTGTATCAGAATACCGTCGGCTGGTAGTAAGTCTCCGTACTTAATCTGTTGGAAATAAAACAAACAAATGAAAAATTGAATCAAGTTAATTAGGGCAAAAATATTTTAGCTTTTGATAGCTAAGAAATTTTAAATTTCACTATGAAAATTTGATGTACAATAATGACAATCCTTTCCTGATCTAGACATGCTGTTTTCCTGCTTTCCACTTTTCAATTTCTTCTATAGCCTTTGTGGAAGCAACACAGTGGGAACTCGCGGAATCTGAAGCTTTTTGGGGAAAAACCGAAATATGAGAACGAGCATTAATATACCTTGCAGCTCGATTATAAAGTTCGGGGGTGGCTTTAGTATCTCCTCAGCCACAAAACTAGACCTCTGCTTCTAGATTCCACCGATCAAGCGTTAATTATTTCCAAAATTAGTTTGGAATGAGTAGTCAATGGTCAGTGACATTTTTCATCCATTTTAACTATTGCTGACGAATACGCGTGAAAGTTATGGGAGAAGCTGTAGAGGGAGAAGTCCCAGCACACAGACTCCATCGGAGAAAGATGGTTCAGGATTTCAACTCATTCGGTAGAGTGGCTTCCTACTTTGACGTTATATTTGTTCATGTAGGAGAAAACCAGGTAAAAGAGGTCACAAAGATGAAGAAACCTGGATTTGGGTTCAACCATTGCATTTTAATAATTCTAAAGAGGTATACGGCTCAAATTTAATCGTGAACGTGTTTTGTGGGAGCAGCATAGGATATTTCATTTCCTGAAATAGTGTGTTTTTAATGAGTTTCTCTGTCATCCTGCTATATAAACTTAGCTGAGGTAGTGAACGCTATTCTCGAAAATTCAAAATCAAGAAACTAACTTGGCAAAAGGCACACCTAGTCACGGGAAATAAAATTAGTATCTTCAGGTCGATTTCGTACTTTTCTTATAGCCAAATTAATTTCCTCCAAAGAGTTTACCGGAGGGCTCCGAGGTCTCAGTCTTTCCTTTTAAGTACTACAATACTCAGAAAAAGGGATTTGAAACCCTGGTAATCTTTTACGTCTTACAGAGATGAGATTTATAGGATAGGCATGTAGAAACTTGATCGCCCGTCTTAAATTCCGAGTCATGGCAACTTTTACGTAATGAAATGGAAATGAAAGGGATTTGTCTTCTAGAAAAAGCTCAGGAAATTACAAAAAGGAAGTTCGGGCTTTGTCCATGCCCGGAAGTTTTAGCATTTGACCTATCGAAAAATTTAACCGTTACGGTTCCGTTTAAAAATTCACCAGTTCATGTGAAACTCTGTATGAAAAACTAGAAGAAGAATATTACTTCTGAACCAATACTTTCTTTCCGCTTGCTGAAATTACGATTCATTTCCTTTAGCCATACATGTTCAAGTCAAGGTGACTGGTTCAAGTAGTCTTCTCTCTCAATCAAATAGCGGAAGTGGAAATCATAAATTCCATTCTGCCCACCCCAACCCGATTCTTCCTTAATTACAAATGAGGAGAAGAAAAAAATTACTTACTTGGCAAATATCACCCGTTACGATTTCAGTGACTGGAATCTGATGAACTTCTCCTCCGCGTATAACACTGAAATTATGTTCTCCCTCAATTCTGGACTGTAATCCACGGAACTGTCTTTCCTTAGTATAGTCATTGAACGCAGTGACCAGCACTACTACGCAGACAGAGAGGAGAATTGCAACGGAGTCAATCCAGCCGTGGCTCTCATCTTCAACATTTTCACTTTCGTCAACACCGGCATAGAATGTAACGACCCAAAGGATTAGGGAAACTACGGCAGCCACTTGTAAAATTATCAGTGTCACATCCTGAATTGCTTCCCACATCAACTGTAAAAATGTTTTGGGTGGTTTAGGTGGGATCACATTTGCACCATATACTTGACGTCGACGGGCTAATACAGCTGGATCGTTAGCTACACCTAGAAACATTAAAAAAAAAAGTCAGCAAATTAGTAAGCTAATGTTAATTTGAATTAAAATCTAAGGTCTTACCAGTGACAGGACTGACATCTAATTTTTCACAAATTTTTACGACTCCTCCGTATGAAGCTACTTTTGCCGTTGCCTCCTCCCCACGGAGTTCCATAAGATCCCGAAGTTCCTTCAGCGTAATATTGAAATTGTCCCCCATTTTGAATATTTGAACTTTCTGACTCTGAAACTAGAATCCCAAGTGATCAATCACTTGTTTACAGTCGATTTCCTTCACCGCCTCCGGTGGAGTAATTTTAGCCCAGTCTATAAAGGAAAAAATAAAAATCACAAAATTTAGATTATAAGGAGAATCTGATAAAACTGAAAGAATTTGAGGAGCCCGAGCTCAGAAAAAAAAACTTAATGATTTCACTCTGGATCTAAAATTTTACACTGTTTAAATAATATTAGATTCCGGCCGAAGGAAATAAAGACAAACAAACAAAAAAGAGTCTACACCTCAAGTCACTCAATCTCCTCCACTAGTCCGTCGCTACGGTAATGAAAATAAATTAAAAGGAAAAAACACTGACTTTGCTTGCTTTTTTTTCATCTTCACCCCGGTGAAAAATAGGAGAATACTATTTAAAAAAACACGGCGGAGGAAACAGAATAGAAGAGAGGAAGAGAGAGAGAGCTAAATTCTAAAATTAGGATGAGATATTTTGGGATCTTTTCTTTCCTCATTTTTTTTTTTTTTTTTTTTTTTTTTTCACATGGGGACATGGAGAATCCAATGAGTGATCTAAAAGTTGAGTAGGATGAACCCAGGAAGGAGGCGGAGGAGATGAAAACACACACACTCACACACACAAATTAGAAATATAGGAGGAACAGTAGGGATAATTGAGAGTCAATCAAATTCTTTCAATAATGAGCAAATTCCAGGATCCCCAAAAAAAACTCCGAGAAAAAAAAAATCCTGAAACATCTAGGGCAAATTACTTAAGTAGAATAAAACAGAGGATATATATTTGCCTTACTCAAGCTTTTGAACCGCACAAGAACTTCCACAAAAATCACTGACTTGTTTTAGATTTTTACTATATAGCTGAAGCTGGGGATGATGGAGAGATGTAGTAGTGAAAGTGGGGGAGTGGGTGGGTGTACCTGGAAATTTCAGCTAACTTTTCGTCGTGTCATTGCTGAGGTGGGCTTTGGTGAAGTAGGACTGGACGAGGAGAGGCGAGAGCCAGAGAGCCCTTCGTTACCAGCACCCCACTTGAACCCTGGCTCATGATGACAGTGACCAAGGGAGGAAAAAGGCCATTTGTAATAAAGAAAGGAGTGAAACAGAGACTAGTCCTCTAGTCCTCCCAAGACTCTAAAAAATTTTTTGGAGAAAAGTAGAACCATATTCTAACTCTCCTTGAAACCGTGCCAATTTCTTTCTCCTGTACAGTAACATCGATCCACCCGTCGGCGCATGAGAGAAACCCAGTGAAATCCAGCATAAAAAAAAACTAGCTTCCAACTTAGAGGAGGATTCGGAGTAAAGTGGGAGTAGACAGCTGGATGAGGAAAAGTAGAGTAGTAGTGGAGTTGGAGGAAGTCAAAGGGCAGGACGAGGCCTTGAGTCAGTACTCCACTCCAGGAGTGTCATTACTACTCCAGCCCTTGTTGACAGGTGGGCTTCCAAGACAACAATCAATGGAGGGAAGTCAAGTAGAGTATAATGAGGGAGCTGGTGGATTAAAATTTTCTAATCCTATTCCTACCCACCCTCGCTAATGAGATTCGTCTGGGAAAGATCCAGCCTTCTTCAAGGGTAGGAGGATAGTCGTCTCGTTACCCAGGTCACCCAAAATATACTCCCATCATCCCACGCTCACCATCACCTAACCTATATATACACCTCATTCATTATATTATCCCATCACAAAAGAAATGACAGACCTAACTCAATAATCTCGACCAGAATAATATACTAATTATACCATGGAGAA
The DNA here is from genome assembly GCA_019776545.1 of Brachystomella parvula. Classification (NCBI taxonomy): domain Eukaryota; kingdom Metazoa; phylum Arthropoda; class Collembola; order Poduromorpha; family Brachystomellidae; genus Brachystomella; species Brachystomella parvula. Next base: position 12,745 of record JABASM010000745.1, read on the forward strand.
AACATGATTCATGATTTACATTGCACTTTTAGTAGTATTTTTAGCATTTTTACGAGTCTTTCTGAAAACCTGACTGAGGCCTCTACGATAATCCATTTAACTTGATCCAAATTACCAATAATTTATGTACGCTACGTAAAACTCTCTCTCTCCTCTCTTTACTTTCAACTTTTCCTTTCTTAACGACGGGAAAGTTGGCCGCCTGCTTCTCCAATCTTCTAAGAGAAAAAAAAATCGAAAAAAAAAATCCCCCATCATATCCCACCCAACCCATATCTTAACTTCTTGGACTAATAATAAAATAGCAGTAAAACACTAAAAGAAAGACAAAAGCCAGGGAGAATGAAAAAGCAGTTTGAGGTTTGTTTTTTCTTCTCTCTGGTTCTATACTTCAACTTTGCTATTCTTGATGCTGGGGCTGGTGGTGCAGCGGGTTCTCTACTTTCCCTAACGGTCTGAGGAAAGTCGGCCTCGAGTCGACTCCTGAGTTTTCTAAACCATCTACTACTGACTGCTTCTGGAGAAAATAAGAAAAAAAAAAGTGAAAGTCAGAAGTCTGACCCGGTTTCTGAAAATTTCAATCTCGTCTCGTCTACTTTCCTCTATCTAGTACAGCATTAGTCCCGCCCAGCCTTTTCCTCTAGACTTCTGCCTATCCAGGATAGGGTGGAAAAACAGAATGAATTCTCCAAGTTCTTTGCCTAAATCTCTTTTACCATTTTGAACGTTATTTCTTACAATGGTTCCGTTTGCGGTTATTTTTATTTATACTATAAGTAATTTCCAACAGAATTGCTGGGTTTACTTTTTTTTTGTTCTTGCTCACACATGATTGCCTGTGTCACCCTAGCACGAAATTGGATGATGAGGTTATTTCCCAAACAAAGCAAGGTTAAGATACTGTCATTTATGGGACTACACGTTTGAGAATCATCATTATATCCGGACATGAACATTAACGTGATTCCTTGACTAGTACATGATTATTATATAATGGGTTGATATGAGAATTATTTCTACACTACTTTCAGGAGTTTTGTGATCCGATGTGCACAACTACTAAGCCTAAATGAATTTTTAAGTCATGTATCTCAAACGTGGTAGCGGAGAAAGTTGAATTTTTTGCTAACAGGTGTTCCAGAAGTGGAAGGACAACTTTCAGGAGAAGGGTGTGGAGCCTTCGAGACAAATTAATATGTAAAAAACCCTAAAATATTGTCAGATTTTCGTGAAGAATGTCGAAAATGGGTTCAGTCACACCTGAACTATTTTTTTTTAAATATGGCAGACAAACAAAGAATAAAAAATCCCGGCTTACTTCACGCTCAAAGTCAAAGCAAACTTCAAACGAAGGGTGCGGGTAGACCCTTTGACACAAATTAACACATAAATACCCTAAAATATTCAGCTTTCTGATCACACGTTGAAAATAAGCTTGATCATCCTTGACAGCGTATTCTTAAAAATACGGCATCCGAAAACCGAAAGGGAATTTTTGTGAATTCTAGACATTTTTCTGCAGAGCGTTTCACATCAACGGGCGCGAAGTAGGACGGTGGGAACGAATCAAGGCTTTGAGATATTTGAAGTAAATAGCCTAAACAATTTGCCTTCTCGAGGAGTTTTTGAAAATGGGCTGGATGGCTCCTGAACTTCTACTTGAGACGGTTGCAGTCAAAATTTAAAATACGCCATGTTAAAACAGACGAAAACTTCGGTTTTTCGGCTGCCATAAAACAAGCGTTCAAATGTGATTGAACCCATTTTCGACATCTGCACGAAAAGCTGAATGCTTTAGGGTATTAGGCAAAGGGCTTTTTTGGTTCGGCCTAAGCATTTGGCTCATGGACGACCATAAACCACTATGCGCCGCCATGAGCCAAATTCTTATGCCGAACTAAAAAGCCCTACATCTAGTAAAACCACTAATTTACATGTTAATTTATCTCAAAGAATTCAAACTTACCCCCACCTCAAAATTCCCTCTCTACTTCTGGAACATCCGTTACTGCTCTGGACTCATCATCGTTCGTCCAAGTCCTAGTATCGAAACAATAAAAAGCGGAAGGACTCTTGGATAATTAACTACAGGAAAAGAGGGGCAGAACGACAACGAGAAAGAGGAAACCCTGTTAAAAGCCTGTTCTAAATTATTTTGAAGTGAAATTGTATATTTTTGTGAACCCTGAATAAATGAAGGGGAAAGCAATCAATAGGGAAGCAAGGTGCTTTCTCTCCGCTCTTCTTNGACAACGAGAAAGAGGAAACCCTGTTAAAAGCCTGTTCTAAATTATTTTGAAGTGAAATTGTATATTTTTGTGAACCCTGAATAAATGAAGGGGAAAGCAATCAATAGGGAAGCAAGGTGCTTTCTCTCCGCTCTTCTTCTGTTGAGGATGGGGAGTCGGCCTAGTTCTAAAACCCACGGCTAACTTTCCATTTCAACCCACCCACTGCAAAGCTCTCCCTGCAAGTTTACTTGAGCTCTCACTCCACTCAGTACCACCACCACTATCAAAACAGTCTAATTAAAGAGAAATTGTGTAACCAACTCTACTCCCACCAACACCCAAGGTCAACACCACCCTCCCTTCCCCAGTAAACACTTCCTACTCAAGGTGAATGTCAATAATAATTAGAATCCTGTTGACAGCTGAAGGTAGGCAATGACACATGTATGAGAGAATAACCCCACCGCTGGCTGGTTCCAGGCACCTAATATCCTAATCCTGATAGACTTCCCGAATAAACCCGTAGAAATAAGATTGAGGTTAAGCATACATACTAAATATTTATACTTACGTTTCTGTTAGATGAGAATACTGAGATCCTAAATGAACCGATGAACTTGATCTGAACTGATTCTTGTCTCTAGTTGATTATTTCACGACCTTGTTGCGTTTGTGGATCTCCTGAGCTGACCCACCGGGCTATTATTGGTCCTACGAAATGATTGTCACCAGTAGGCTTTGACTGATTGCTAAAATATGGGTCCCACAGACCGCAGATCGGCTCACTACTTTATTATTCTTGATCTTTGGCTACTGTGGGTCACCGGTAGATGATTCCAACTGTAAACCAACAATAACAAACACGAGAATTAGCAGGAATTACGTAAAATAACGAACGTCTATTAGATAGACCGACAAAAGGACTGACCTCATGAATTAAAAAAAGAATAGCAAGTTAATTATGTTTACAAAAAAAATTAGCTCAGCTCCACGTGTTTCAGTTTAAAAAGGGACTTGGCTGCTCAAATAGGATATCTTATACAAGAAACCACATGAGGAGAAGTAAATGACCTCAATTTTCCACTCCTGATGGATTAACAATAACAATGAAGAGAGTCATCGCATCGCAGACATGATTGGTTACCATGGCAAAGTAGCTACCGTTGTTATTCTATACATAAACTAGCTGAGGACTATCCCTGCCGATGAGGCTTTTAGCTGTTACTCTTGTGGCCGACTCACCGCTTAGTTACGGACTAACCGGGTTAAACAGAAATTAGGTTTAATACTAATGAATAAGATAGTAATATCAGAAGTACCTTGGCGAAGGAAGAGCAGGAATAATGGCAGCAGTAGCAGCTGATTCTGATTATCCATTTTCACATTTTGGGAATGAATTTTAGAGAAGCGGCAGAAGAAGCATGACTGATTTAGAGTTTAGAACAAAAATAAGCTTAGCCTAATTAATTACAAGTACTCTTCGTATTCCTCATTCCTGACACAAACAGACCCCAGCCCAACCTAAACAGACTAAACATATTTCACTTCACACTTTATCACACAACACAGAACACAAAAGAAGAGATTCAAATATTTTTCCCAGGGAGAATGGGAAGGAACAACTGAAATCGGCAAAATCTGCTCTCGTCTCGCCAAACTGTTACGCCGAAACATGCGCGGATAAAAGTGAAATAAACCGTTAAACCGGAGTGTAACAAAGGGGTGAAACGAAGTGTTTGCAATTTGGGCTGCTTAGTCTGGCTCCGCTGTCGGCTGAGTTGATGAACATTTCTTTCCAAGCAGCTCAGAAATTAAAATTATCCTTTACCCGCTCTTTTTCCGGGGGAAGCCTGAGACGTGCATCTAAACCACAAGAGTTTGCAGCGTTTTATTTACGCTGCATAGGAAGCGCTCAATCTACAGTGCCCAAATTCGAACTCCGTCTTCCCAATGTTACTTTCTACCTGTATACCAAATTTGAAGAGTTTACAGCAAACCGTTCGCAAGTTATCGCACCAACGGACGGACAGACGGACAGTAATAACGATCTTATAAAAGGGTTTCACCCCTTAATAATCCTAGAAAACGCAACCGACGAAGAAAGGAAATTTCTTGTAAACAGTTCTCAATTTGGGTACGCCAGCGTACCCCGTACATGTACGCCAAAAAAATTCGTACACCGTGAGCGTGCCTGTACGACCTGAAAAAAAGTCGTACACCGTACGTGTACCTGTACGACCTAGGAAAAAAAAATCGTACACCGTACGCGTACCAGTACGACCTAAAAAAAAATCGTACGCCGTACGCGTACCGGTACGCTGCGAACAGTGCTTGTAATGTTTTGAACGCGTGTGCAAGACTGTGACCACGGGAAATGTGTTTAAAAAAACAACACCTTGGCACAATCATCTTATTCATAGTAAACTTAAAAAAAACACCCCCGCATGGGAGGGAGGCGGACTTAGATGGGTGGATATTTGATGGCGGCAGTAATTAGGAAGAAGTGCGGATTTTTAAGTTGTGTGTGATTACAGTTTAATCAGCGCATGCGCCGATTGATTTTCAAGGAATAAGTCCTAAATTTGCCCTCTTTTCTTAGGACTGGCGCCAACGAATATCCTCCGTTTTAAATCAAGTACAGTCCCATCTCCTGTACGACCGAAGTATTTTCCCCACATCACACTGAAGAAAACCGCGGGAGAGCTAAGAAAGATGCACCGTGTGGTCATCGGTGCGGTCTTTTTTGTGGAAAGGAGATCCTGCAGGAGGAACGGAGAGAGTGCAAATGTGCCAGGAAAGCTCAGTGGTAACAGCACTGGCGGGGGTAACTAGCCTGACCTGCTTCCTAACAGTCGTTCTCAGTCATTTCAGTTGGCGGTACTTTGACCCAATGTTGAGATTAGCTAAAATTTGAAATCTTTAGCTAAAAAAACTAGGTTGGCACGTGCAACCTTTAAGGACGCGCTGCGGGGTCTATTTGTTTCGAGAGCTGTTGCTATAGGATTAATTAATTATAACCGAGTATTGCGCAGCAGGTAACTTGGACACTGAAAATAGAAAATAAGCATAACATAAAAAAATGAAATAACTAAGTCGAAAAAATACATTCAGCTATTCATTTCTGTATCGAAAAATAACGGTAGTGGGAAAATAACGGTGACCTTTTCTGGATCTGTGAGCTCGATATTATGAATCCTGATGGGAATTCTCAAAGATAAGGCAGCGGAAATTAGGCGACCTGGAAGTTGGCATTGGGATTTTTACATGAATTAAAAAACTTACAACTTACTAGTTATTCGGCTTACCACGGGTTTCAGGACAATGGTAGAACAATTGACATGGAATGACAGGCACTCAACCAGGAGGACAAGGCGTTGACCCCGGAAGAAATGAGTTTCTTTGTTTTTTTTTCATTCTCTTCTTGTACCTGCTCAGTGCAGTGTCACTGTCACAGGTTTTTGTGACAGCGGGAACAGAATTTTTTCAATTTTCCAGTCTTCGCCTCCAATGTTTACATTTTTTTTTGTGAGCTACCAGTGTCAGTGCGTCCCTTGTAATACTTCATTCATGCCATATTTACAATTTACCACTAATCATAGCTCATCTTCAGACGGTATTAATTACTGGCGGTATTTTTAGTTTAGCTGCGCACACTTTGTTGAAATTCCGTTTGAACAAGAGAATTTTCGGTGAAAAAAGTGACTGACTTTAGGTACATTTTCAGGGACATTGGGACGTCCTAGCGCCCTCGTTAGACTGTCTAAACGAAGATATGGTCGTTGAGAACAATATCATTAAGACAGAATTTGCATTTTCTGCCTTGTTAGGCAGATACCGACTGAAATTAAAATCTTAGTCCTAAATCACAAAAACAGGGTTTACAAAACCGGATAGTGCCACGCCCCCAGATTAAATATCGAAATTCTGTCTTAATGATGTTTTCATGAATCGCTTTTACTTTAATTTGATATATCGATGAACTCTGTGGCCCTGGTACTTAGCTCAGAAAATGTACCTAAAGCTCGGCATTTTCCCCATGCTCTTTCTATAGTAACCAGACCCCGCAGCGTGTCCTTAAGCTGGTTTATTAAAATAATATTTTTTACTAAAAAGAATTTTACTATACTACTATGAAAATTTACTAACGTGAAATAGCGCGTCGCTTGCGTAGCGGGTATGTTTTCCAGCGTGC
>JABASM010000746.1:0-19156 GCA_019776545.1 Brachystomella parvula
GTTTGGATGACCCAACGGATATCAGTGAGAATGAAGAGTTGATTGGGGATGAATTCGAAGGGTGGAAGAGTCTTGGTCGACTAGAAATTAACCTGGACTCATTATGACGACTGTATACTCTTAAAGTTTTGTAAAATAAACTGTGGAGCTATAAGTCTGGAAAAGGGTTGTAGTAGCGAAAGTTTGGAGCTTGTATATCGCGCACCTCGTACATAAAGCGCAGTGCATATTTTCTCAAAAAACAATGAAAACAACTTCAGATAACGCGCGCGTTATAATCGAAAGAACACGGTATTTATTCCAGCAGTTCAGTTTTATGTTTTTGGCCCAGCAGTTCTCTACTACTACTATACTAGTCCAGTCAAGTCAGTCAGAGAAGTCTGAAATTGAAACCTTAGAGGTTAAAGCTTACCTTCCAAGAACATTAATTAGCCATCTTTTTACGTACGTCAACCATTTAAACTACAGCCGCTGATGCATGCTCTAGACGAAGACGAGTCATAGCGGCGTCATATAGGTAGAACATTTTCTAACAGTTTCTCATATGTATTCACTGTCCACTAATCAGTGGGCAGAATCACTTATGAGTTCGTCTTGTAATTATTTCCTTGTTTTGTCCACATTTTCAGACTGCTTTCAAGACTGTATAGTCTAGCGTATCTACGATAAGAATTTCGATCTAATTCATCATGGATCGAGGTGGAAGAGGTCGTGGCGGTGGGGCGGTAAGATATTATGACAGCACTAAAATATATTGAAGTAAATAAATTGATAAAGTCTGTGGATTTGTAAAGGACCGGGGACGTGGAGGTGGAGGAGGTCGAGGTGAATTAGCTGTTAATAGTTTAGAATGGATTGCTGGTGAGTGAAAGGGCTATAATTAAAATCATTATTTACAGGAGGTGGCCATGGATATGATCATAGGGGTGGACAAGGAGGTGAGACATCATTTAGTGAATCCGTCTCGATGGATGGAGAGAATGAATATCGTATTATGGTACTGTATTAATAGGTGGCGGAGGAGGTGGAGGCGGCGGTGGTAGAGGTTAGTTAAATTTTAAACAACATGCATGGGATGGATTGAGGAGGATTTAATAAATTAGGTGGTGGAAGGGGTGGCTATGGAGGAGGTGATCGCGGTGGATTTGGAGGTCAGACATATTGCTAAGGGTGTTTATGTTTACTTCAATTCTTGGTTTTTGCGTAGGTGGTGGTGGTGGACATGGCGCTGGCGGAGGTAAGTTTCAGGGAAACGAGCTCAGACTCAGAATAGCTCAGACTTAATTTGTTTGTGAATATTAATATTTCTAGGAAATCCGGGCGGATTCGGTGAGCCAAGGCCTATATGCAGATTCTGTATCTTTTGCTAATGGATATTGATTTTAATTACAGCCGATCGTGGCCGTGGTCGTTTTGGCGGTACTCAAGAATTTATTTTGTGAAGTTAAGGTTTAATTGAATTCAAAGTATTTTCGTACTCTAGCTGGCCGTCCGACAGGGCAGGTTGTTGAAAATGCTCCACATCGTCTGCCTTTAGTCGTTGGATCTGAGCGATCACCTTTAGGTTGGAAGAATATGGAAAAGCGAAGTGACGGAACTTTTGTTCTGCCTGCAAGCAAAGGTCCTGGCGATGTGGCCAATCGACGAATTCCACTATTGACGAATAACTTGGCTTTGAAGGAGTTACGATTGCCTGCTACCATATATCAGTATCAGGTTGAGGTCGATTTGTCCCCGGCTGACAAAGCTGCCAAAAAGAAAAGGAAGGAGGAGAAGAAGAGTAGTGGGAAACCAGTCCAGAAAAAAGGTCGTCCTCCTGGTGCAGGTGGAAATGGCGGCGGCGAAGGGGCTGGGGATACGGATGCACCCAGACCTAAACTGTGGAAGAAAATTGTGACCCACCTGATTCCAATCCTTGTCAAGCGGAATAATGGTAAGGTTTATTTAAAAAAAAATGCGCCGTTATTATGAACTTCGGCTAATTGAGTAATCTTTAGATCGACATGTGGCTACCGATTACATGCACGCTATATACTCCACCTATCCCATGAATCCGTTAGAGTCTTACTCCGTCCCTTTGTCGGCTCTCGAGGATGAAGGAGCCAACCCGGCCGTCTACGTCTGTACCATTACACTTGTTGATGAAATTCGTACTGGTGGTGATCTTCAAAATTGCGTGAATAATCTTCGAAAATGGGTGCAAGAGAATAGACGGGAAGTCCCAGAGGGTCTCGTCAAACTGGACCAAAGTACTCAACATTGCAGTAAAAACAATGTTAGCGTAACTCAGCTCATCGTAAAAGTCACACGCGATAATATACAAATAATTCGACTCATTACTAGGCTCGCTCAGCGTTTTACAGGAGTGGGACGTATTTCATTTTATCCAACACCGACAGGGAACTCATCTGGCTATGATCTCGGAGGAGGTTTGGTGAACTGGAGTGGATTTTCTACCATCTTCTCGGTGGGCTGGAAACCCTTCATCAATATTGATATTGCCAATACGGCATTTATCAAAGGACAGAAGGTCTACGAAGCTATTCGAGCTCTGGAAGACTATAGCTTCCATGCGGATCCATCAAATTGCAACACATGGGGACCGCGTGAGGTAGCTGCTGCATTAAAACTCCTCAAGGGAAGTATGGTGGAGTATAATACTGGACCAGGAAAGAAAATGACTGGGCGTGTAACTGACATTTTACCTCAACCTCCAAGAAGTCACAAATTTGAAAATGGTGGTCGTCAAACTAATGTGGAATCGTACTTTCAAGAGCAGTATCAGATCAGGCTTCAATATTCCGATGGAATTTGCCTGCAGGTGCGTGGGCGCTCAGTAGTACCAGCAGAGGTGAGTTACATATTTTCTTAGCAGGGCACAGTCTTGTAATGCTAGTCTCCTTCTCCTAGCTCTGTGCTATTAGGAAAGGACAATCATTCAATGCCAAACTAAACGAAGCACAAACTGCGGCAATGATCAAAGTCACTGCAGTTCCGCCGGCTGATCGATTGAAAGAAATTCAAAATAATGTCAAAATGGTAAACTTTGGAGAAGACAAAGTATTGAAAGAGTTCGGCTTGTCAGTGGAAACTAAAATGCACAATGTGGATGATGCTCGTGTACTTCCAGTGCCAACACTTGTCTATGGCGTAAGTTCTTCCATTTTTGATACTTTCGATGTGATGGGGGCATCAAGGATTTTTCTTTTCAGTCAAGCAAACCAGAGCAGCAGAAATGGGTCACTCCTCCCAAGGATGGGGTTTGGAACATGTTTGAACAGCATAGTGATTTGGCATTTGTGATGCCATACCGCTCAAAGTCCCCCAGCATCAAGTGGGGTGTAATTAATATGTCCCGGGCTAACATGAATGAAGTCTTGTAAGAAGGAATTACGGAATTTCGAGCCAGGAGATTACGGTGCATAATTGAGTTGACTTGGATTTCTAGTAATTTTGTAAACCGTTTGTGTTTGATCGGGAGGTCAGTTGGGCTTCCTATTGGAAATGCTGATGACGTCATGAGTAATTATGTCGCGGTAACAGTTTTCCCATTAATCCATCGGACTAAATGAAGGCACTTGCATATTTTTTGTTATTTTGACCCTAGTACAACTTCGACATGCGAGATAAGCTTGGTATAAAGCAACCTCTGTATAAGTTCTCTGAAAAGGATCTGGAACTGGCTTTCGTGATAACGCCAAGGAAGGACGCTGCCATTTACTCTTCGGTCAAAACCGCTTCGGAAATTCTTTTGGAGGTTGGTTGATTGCTATTATTTCGTTTACTTACACTCTGAAAAATATTAAGAAAAAAATTTTTATTTTTCACTTTTCTAGAAACCTATTCTTACCCAGTGTTGCTTGCAAAAAAGTATTAACAAATGTGATGATGCGACTGTTCAGAATATTCTTCTGAAAATCAATTCCAAACTCGGTGGAATTAATTACTACACTCACGCTCCAGGAAAGCTGTGGAAACGCATAGATATTTTACAGGAACCTGGTATGCTATTCACTGGAATTCAAGTGAAAGTAGCTCCATATGTATTTTGAATTTCCAGTTCTCATTCTCGGGGCTGATGTAACCCATCCTGGAATTGATTCCAAGGTAAATTACTGGTTTCAAAAGATATTCATACAAGAAAAATCCATTAATTTTTTCTTATTATAGTATCCAAGCTTGGCGGCTGTCACTGGAAGTATTGATCGAACTGGAATGCCGTTTCAGATGCATATCCAAGCCCAACGTAAAGCTGAAAAGGGAGCAGCAGAAGTAATTACGAATCTCCGTGAGGTCGTGCTAAGATTTCTCCAGGAATTCATAACCCGCACAGGGCACAAGCCAAGGAGAATTCTCTACTACAGGGACGGGGTAGGGGACTCCCAATTTAGTGAAGTGAGCATCGATTGATCAAAACAACCAAATATTTAGTATCAGTCTTAGCTTATTATTATTTCTTTACAGGTTCTTAACACTGAGATGAGTGATATCCGTATGGCATGTGATAGGATCAGTAGTAATGCAAATTTCAATAAGTTTTGCAAATTTGACAAAGAAGAAATTCCTTCTGGAGGATACCGCCCACCAATTACATTTATTGCAGTCCAAAAGCGACATAAAGTCCGCTTCTTTGTCCAGAACCCCAGAGATGGAATCGGGAAGGTAACCAGTTTTTCTTCCACTCTATTATTTGAGCCGGATTTTCTTTTGTTGTTGCGTAGGGATTGAATGCACCTCCTGGAACTGTTGTGGATGTTGACATTGTCAAACCCACCAACATCGATTTTTACTTGCAATCTCATCCAGGAATCCAGGTAGAAATTACTGTTCTTGTGACTGTAAAGCAAAGGAAAAGTCCCAACGCATTTTATTTATTTTGGTAGGGAACCTGCCGGCCTACTCGATATCAAGGCATTTGGGATGATTCGGACTTCAGTTCCAATGAGATCCAATTGCTCACTTATTACTTATGCTACATGTACTGCCGTTGCAACCGAGCTGTCTCATATCCAGCCCCTACTTACTACGCCCATCTTGGAGCTACCCGTGCCAAAACCTACGCAGAGCTGCTAAGGTTAGTATTTTACTTTAGTTTACAGGAATAATGAGTATGATTTTTATTTATATTGATGCAGTGACACTGAGCTGGCGGATATTATCGTGGTTAACCAGAAAATCAAACGTAGTCTCGGTTTTACCAAAACGTTCCCAATGCACTTTGTCTGAATTACCTTATGGAAAATACTACCTTTGGATTAGCTCTAAGCGAAATAAATCGGCTATTTATTCGGCTTATCTCTTATGTGTCATTGTCATAGTTTATCTCTATTAGCCACTCATCCATGGTCACAGATTTCCTGTTCCAGTAGTTATACTTTAGGAGTTTTGCTGTTGACATTTGATTCAGAATTCACAATGAAGACAGTCATGATGGGCAGCGTGGGAGCGGGCACGGCCATCTTAATTTTTTTAATTTTGCAGTACGAGGCTAGCGGTCTCGTTCGAAAAAACCGACCACATCAAACGGTCACTCGTTTCAGCAGCGGAGGAATGAATGACGCCATTCCGCTTGTGATTAATACTTGGACTTTTACAGAAGCAACGAAAGTCGGTAAGCGATACCTACTCAATATTACAATATCATTACTGATTTCTGATTCTTTAGCATGGAAAACACTGGCTGAAGGTGGGTCGGTCCTGGACGCCGTGGAAAAGGGATGCACGAAATGTGAAGAACTTCAGTGTGACGGTACCGTTGGATTTGGTGGAAGTCCAGATGAAAATGGAGAAACGACGCAAGATGCCATGATTATGGACGGGTGGGTCAGCATTTTTACAAGCATGATCTGATCTAAGTTTAACTTTCTTATAATATTTTTAGTGAAACTCATGGAATGGGAGCCGTTGCCTGTCTTCGAAGGATAAAATCGGCTATATCCGTTGCTCGAAAAGTGATGGAGCATACGAAACATTCGATACTCGCTGGAGATCTTGCTACGGATTTTGCGATTCGAATGGGGTTTCCTCTGGAGTCCCTCACCACCCCAGACTCAGAAAAAATGCATGCAGAATGGCGAAATAATTCATGTCAACCTAATTTTTGGAGGAACGTTGAGCCAGTAAGTGGTATGTCAAACAACACTGGTACCAGCAATTGATTACGTCTACTGAACATAGGACCCAAGCTCTTCATGTGGGCCATATAACCCGGTTACAGACAGCAGGCTCATCGATCGCTACAACCACGATACGATTGGAATGATAGTTCTTGACGAACAGGGAAGAATTTCATCTGGTACTTCTTCAAATGGAGCTCGAAATAAAATCCCAGGGTTATACTTCAAATAAATAAATTTTTTCCGTGCTTTAATACTTTTGATTCGAATTTCTAGAAGAGTGGGTGATGCTCCGATTCCCGGAGCTGGATCCTACGTCGACAAATACGTGGGTGGGGCAGCTGCAACTGGAGATGGAGATGTAATGATGAGATTCCTTCCAAGGTAAGGCATGATTTAGTTATCCACAAATATGAAATAGCGTATTAAAAAGTTCCTACTTCAGCCTCATCACTGTGGAAAACATGAGGAAGGGGCTGAGTCCAACTAAGGCTGCAGAAGAGGCGCTGGCGAGAATCGCAAAATTTTATCCAGCGTTCAGTGGGGCCATTGTCGCTGCCAACATTTCTGGAGCCTACGGAGCAGCATGCCATGGAATTCCGAATGGTTTTCCCTTCAGCGTTATGACTCCGCAAATGGAATCTGTCACTGTTCAAACCGTGACCTGCTCTTCCAACTCAGAAATTATGAATGATGAAGGAGGTCCGATGAAGGATGAAGTACAAACCCACATGCACTAAACTTAAAATTCTCGGCTTGGGGCCATTCCAGCTATTTTCCATTAATTAAAGTAATTCAAAGCTATGAGTTTCGAGGCGCTCACTCATCGCATCTCATGAAAATATATCCTATAGAATGCCTAGAAAAAGTTGCGCTAACTGGATAAGGACTGGAAACTCGTACAGAATTTCCAGAACTTCAACTTCTCATATAAAATATCCAACCCGTAATTTTCTGAACTAACTGAAGAAAATAGTGACACAAAAACGCCGGACGACCCCACAGCTAAACATTGCTGGAGGAATCGTGACCGTGACCTGTGCGTAAAATTAAGGTAAGATCCCTCTCAACAAGAGTTGTTAAATTAAAGTGGTTTACATCCGCTCTTCTGATTTTTTATCACCTTGATAATGCATTTGAGTTTTTTATTGCAAGATTTCGTCATTTCTGGACGTCAAGGTCAAGGAGTCTCGTGGAAACTTTCATGGTCCACCCATAGTAACCACATTTTCCCCTATATCTTCACTTTTGGATTTCCTCTCCGGCGGACCGGTATAGCTCTCTCTTCCAGGCAAGTCAATTCTCACGCCTTCCACCTTCCTCCATTTAATTTAGTAGTGTAACTTTTTTAATCACAGGAATTAATTTTAAAACCGAAAAATGTCAGCCGAACCTCAGAGAAAGAAGACCAAGAGTGGATCCGCGCTGGACCAGTTGAAGTCATTCACAACTGTTGTCGCTGACACGGGTGACTTCGAGGGTATGAAGCAAAATATTTTTCGTGGCTAGAATTCAGGTATATCTAAACAATGTATTGTATTTTTTTAGCGATTAAGAAATATGAACCGACTGACGCCACGACTAATCCCTCACTCATCCTGGCTGCTGCAAAGATGCCCCAGTACCAGCATCTCATTAATGATGCTATTGAGTACGCCAAGAAGAGCTCCAAGTGAGTCTAGTCTTAAAGAGCAACTGGATTTGAGTCTTCTTGATCCCAGGAACTAAATTTTTCCTTTCTAGCAATCTTGATGAGCAAGTGGAGGTGGCAAATGATCGAGTTTTTGTTCTTTTCGGACGTGAAATCTTGAAAATTGTTCCAGGAAGAGTTTCAACGGAAGTTGATGCCCGTCTATCATTTGACAAAGAAGCCAGTATTGCCAAGGCCCGGAAATTCATCAAGCAGTACGAAGATCTAGGCATTTCCAAGGATAGAATCCTCATTAAACTTGGATCAACATGGGAAGGAATACAGGCTGCCAGGTAAGTGAATGCACGCGTGCGCCGGCAGATAAAATTAAGAGAGCGTCCTTGACGGAGGGGAAGCTTGAGCAAACTATTGGCTAGCTATAAAATAATTCTTTATTTATTTTCCTATGTGCTTTCCGCGCCTGCGCATTTGTTCACGTATTTAATTTTGTAATTGTATACATATCTTCACTGTGATTACGCTGATGTTGATCAACTTAATTTCAATTTGGTTCATTCTCTAACGCCAGCTCGCATCAGTACTAGCTCCATCCTCAATGTCGTCCCAAATGTTGTAGACACGGCGCCGCCTGCTGGAATTGTAAATAACACGGGTTGGATGAGGGTAGCGCCAATTCTCTGTTTCTTGAGGGGTTTCCATCTAGTTTTGGAAGAAAATTAGGAGCTATTAGCTCTTGGAAAATGATCCTTGATCGTAGGAAGTACTTGGTAAAAGCTCCATGATCGAACGGGGAGTACGCTTCCTGGATGACATCCTGGATGAGGGGGAAACTGAGCAGAGTTATGGTTAAGCTCGAATCCATTTTGGGTAGGGACATCCTCATTTGAATGGGACAGAAGACTAATTTCATTTCTTTCTCTCCATTGCTCTGGCTCGCTCCTCCATGGTTGGTTCGGCCCATCAGGGTCAAAGTGAGCATAGTGTGGCCGTAGGCGGTGGGACCACCGCAAGTCTGCTGCACCTCCTGCTCCACCAGAATAACCATTTTTTTCCAGATGCTGAGGAAAAGCATTAGGGTTTAGAATTGCTCGCCTGCGGAATTGAAAATCAGGGATTAGGCTTAGAAAGCTTAAGCCAGACCTTTGTAACTCACGGTGGATAAAGTGCTTGGTAACTCTGAGCTCTTTTCTCACGTGCTCGAAGGATTTCTTGTCGAAGGATTTTCTCTGTGGGTGGTTTGGACCATGAGATTAGAATTTCCGACCCAGCGACTCTAATTCCTTGGAGTTGTTCCAGTGCCTGGGCCGCCTCTTCTTTTTTACTGAAGTGAACAAAGGCGTAGTCCTTTAATTTCTTAACTCGCTCCACTTGACCGAAAGGTGAAAAGATCTGAGTTAGTTCCTCTTCGGAAACGGTACGTGGAATATTTTTCACGTGCAGAACCCGAACTTTCTCCATGACACGCTCATCGACCTCTTGCAGGGGATCTAAAATGCAAAGCGTGCTTGAACAGTACTAAACATGAACTACTTTTTTTTTCTGAATGGCCGTGCTATTTTCACCTGCCCAGTCCACTATGATCTCACATCCCCAAATCCGAGTCATTGGAACCGATAGCCGGCGTTTGGCAAGGGAGGCGTACTGTTGCAACGGAATATTCCATGACCATTTTAGAAAATTTGTAACTTATTTTGCGAACTTACGAAATGGTTCTCGTATTCAATGAAGCAGAATCCTCGGTTTTGCTTGTCGTCATCTGGGCATTTGTAAATTATCACATCTTTTACTTTATCTTAAACAAAAGTTAAGAATTCTTAACTGGCTGTTAATTTTGTTCGGGGGATTTTTTATTAAATTTGTGTTTCTACCTGTTTTCATAGAAAATTCTCTGAATAGTTCATCACGCGTCATAGCTTTCGGAATATTTCCAACAAAAAGTCGCAAGTAACAAATTGACTTAATGACCCGGATATACTGCCGGTGTGCCACCTGCGTTCCGTTCAGCTACAGAGAAATAGGGTGTTATTGAAAAGCATTTATAAAAGATGGGTAGCAAGGCGATTACTTTGGCAATGGCCTTCTGGGCGTCTTCTTTCAGATAGTATCTAATGAAGGCAAATCCACGGTTGAAATTTAGCATTGTGGTTGGGTCCATCGGGAGTCGGAGTTCAGCTATTGGCCCATGTCGTCCAAAAAGTTGACGAAGCTCTGCTTCTGTCATCTCCTTGGGAATTTTCCCACAGAAAACCTAGATTAAAAGTATTAAAATTCTGTTTGCCCAAAAATGCTTAATACTTTTCTCCTTACCTCAGCGTCTTCCTCTTCTTCGCAGGTTACGTCTCCCTCACCGCGGCCGGCCTCGGGAGAATCTATCTCCTCAAACTCATGGGCGAGGTCACCCTCCCCTCGACCGGTGTCAGGGGTCGCCGAGTCTTCAAGTTGCTCGATAAGCTCACCCTCCCCACCACCACCATCTGCAGTCTCTAAAAATTCAACTGGCACTGCTGCAGAGGCTTCCTTCCCTTCTGTCCCCTTCGAACTGTGATGTGGCATTATCTGCACAAGAGTCAGAATTAACTGAAGGCCATAAAAGGATATTCTTGATCCTACCTCACGCTCTGCTTCAACTTCTTGCTGATTTTCTGAATCCTCAGCATCACCCTGACCTCCATTTGTGAGGATTTCCTCCGGCATCGCCTCCATGTTACCCCCGCGAAAAGTTGACATGTTCTGGATATCTGAATCCCCGACCCCTTCTTCAGTCCAAGAAATTTTTCCAAAATCACTTTCCATACTTTCGGAAACTCGCTAAAACTTTTTTACCTGGCCATGAAATGTTTTCTCCGCTAAAAATTGCAGCTGAATGTTTTCTAGATGCTTTTACTTGGTGGCTTAGCCTGTTCCCATAGTAAGTCGGATATAAAACAGTATTTTTGAAAAATCCTCATTGATTTGATTCGTTCACCTCATAAAATATAGGGACGCGTTGATTTGAGCATAAGACTGGTGCCGCGTGGACACTCTTGACGCTATGGAGCAAAATCCAGCTCCAAAGCGTTCAGCCACTATATTCTGGATTACGCCAAGAAAAACTATAAAAAATGCGATATCGTAAAAAATGTCAAAAACCTTTCCTCCTATTTTTTCAAACCCAATAATTTTCATTCTTCCATTAATTTACGCTGATTTAATAGGAACATTGCTGAATTATTCATAACTATAAGCGCGATATTGCTAATATTAAAATCCGGCAACTCAAAGCATATTTAATTGTCCACTTACATCCAACTTATTTCTATTTGTTCAGAGTGTTGGAAGCTGAGGACGGAATCCACTGCAATTTGACCCTTTTGTTCTCATTCGCCCAAGCTGTTGCTTGTGCAGATGCAGGCGTGACCCTGATTTCACCATTTGTTGGTCGTATCTTGGATTGGCATGTTGCTCACTCAGACGTCAAATCTTATGAGCCGCTCAAAGACCCTGGAGTCAAGAGCGTCACACACATCTACAACTACTATAAGAAACATGGATACAAGACGACCGTTATGGGTGCTTCCTTTCGGAACGTTGGTAGGACACACATTGGATGGGGACAATAAATCTCAGAAGCATGGTCCCATGAACCTGATCTTCTACTCAAACGACCCATCAAATTGAATTTCTGATTTTTGTTTTATTTTTCAGGCGAAATTAAAGCATTAGCTGGTTGTGATCTCCTCACGATTTCCCCATCACTCTTGGCTGAGTTAGAGGGAAGCGCAGAGCCCTTGGTACGCGCACTCAGTGTAGAGCAAGGTAAGGATATAGGATTTTTTTTTGGAAAAATTCATGCTGAAGATCATGAACATCCTCAATTTTTCAATATTTTTGTAGCCAAAAGTCTCAACATTCCAAAGGAGGAAATGAACGAATCTCGATTTCGTTGGATGATGAATGAGGATGAAATGGCGACAGACAAACTGTCTGACGGGATACGGAAATTCGCTGCTGACGCCATCAAGCTCGAAGACTTGCTCCGTGAGAAATTAGCACCAAGCAAGAACGGTGGAAAGTAAAATTACTTGGAAATAACGTGGAAATTAGTTGAAAAGTTAGGGCTCTCTGTCATTCCTGTCTCTCTTCTTCTGAAAATTCTACGAGGTGCGTTGGTGCAAGTGGGAATAAAACATCAATAAATGTAAAATAGAAGGGTTATTGTTATACAAATCGCTTTCATACACATACGGATTTTTATTATTATTATTGGCCAGCAATAAGAATTAAGATCAAGTCCTTTTTCTGGAGCAGAGGAGCAGAGATGATGAGACGATAAAGATTCTGTGGAGGTTCTGGATAAAATTCAATGTCAGGTAGATATTGGAGGATTAATGAAGAGGCATCATTCCCTTCAAATCCCATTTTCCTAAAATTATTGAGTAGAGAAGCGTAGTTTTTTCAAGTTCAGATATCCGCACTTTTATCTGCAGTTAGAATTTGGCACTCTACTCTTCCAGCACACTACCCCAGTTGATTTGTCAATCACAGTTTGGAGTCTTCCTTCTCCTATGTAAAAAAAAAAAAATAAATAATTTGAAGAATTTGAAAAATTATCAATGTACTGACACATGGGAAGTAGGACTTACAAAACTAAAACTACGATTGAGTGAATGCGGAGTATTGTTTTCTTCCTCTATTGTTTCCATCGGATCCTCCGTTGATATCGCTATTGATTCCGTCTTCACACCACCTCCCCCAGCTTCCTCACGTTTACGAGTCTCTTCCTAAATTCCATTGACGATCAAAAGGATTAATTAGTAACGAGATTTCATGTGAAATGGGTTATAGCAATACGAAACAGATTTATAATTTTACTTTAATGACGTTCATCCAATGGCGATGATTGTCTTGGAGATGCTTTGTCTGAGGGCAGATAATTTTGCTTTTATGCTTCTTCTGCCCACTTGGCTCATCAGAGTATGAGGAGTCATTGTCGTTGTCTGTCTCCTGACAGCTTGAGAGCTCATCAGCGGTACCTGTTTCCATCTCTTCCTCATCCTCCCAATATCCAGGCAGAATTCCAGCTTCTGCTATAGCCTTACAAAGTGGAGCGACGAGATGACTAGAGTAAAATAAAAAGGAATTCAAAAAAATTTAAGGTGGATTGTCAGATTTTTCCGAGCTTACTTGATAAAGGACTCCTGGAGTTTTGCCAACTGAGGGTGTTCTCGATCCATGTAAGGAGAAACTGGAAGTCCAAGTTCCGCCTCCTCATCCCCTGGAAAAATTTTCTTTTTTAAAATGCCTGTCCCAGAATTCGTTGATTTTTTCTCGTGTCTTCTGGTTCCATCGTGAACTTACCCTGTTCGTAGAATTCTTCTGCAATACGGTGAGTCCATTTAACATGGATGTCGTGGAATTTACAGGGACCATTGATATCAGCTAATTTGATGCACATTTCCATTACGAGTAACCGGTCTGCCTCTTGATTCCAATCTATCCCCGCAGAGTCTTCCTCGTTGGCTTTCGAATTGAACTCTGCTAGAATTTCAAAGTGTCTCTTGAGGTCAGTGGCGAGAATGGCTTCGATCACCAAATAACGAAATCGCTTGAACTCCGCTTTATCCAAAAATTTGAGGAAGTTGCAGGCAGGAGTACTAAGCAGGAGATTCCAAGCGGCAGCTGCGTGATGATTCTCCAAAACCGAGCGATCATTGTACAAAATAGCCTAAGGAATTCATTACATAGTGTTAAATTGGTCTAAAGTGTACTTTATGTACTCAGTCGTACTTGCGGTGCGTGCGTGGTGACTAGAAAGGCGTTCGTACGACCAGGATGATCGTAATCGTGCATGGCGGCTGCTGTGTAGAGAGCCATTAGCTCGAGAGCAGGGAAATTAGCTCCCAATATTCCATAAGACTCTTCTTCTACGTTAAACCAAGCTCGATGACTCGACATGTCTATATAGCAATAAAAAATGCTAACTTAAGGATAGGATATTTAAAATTATTCAGCGTACCGGAAGCAGACGGTGTTTCAGGGTCTGAGAGTTGCATCTCGAAACCAGGGATTGGTTGAGACGTCAAATAATACACGCCGTGCAGGACGTCAGCAGCGTGCATTCGATTATGATCTAAAAAATCAACATTGCAATCTTTCTGTAAACTAAGTTTTAGGGAATAAAAGCTATGAAGAATTACATGGTTTCTCACGATAGCCCATCTCCAGTGCATGGAAATAGTTTATAAACTCATGAATAGGGATTTTAAAGGCCTCGAATAGACCTACATCAAGGAACACTTTGTAGCACATCTGAAAATATAATAGTAAGCATCTTAGGCGATAATTACTTAGGCGAGTCAAATATTTGTTGAGTTTGATTCACATTTTTTTAAAACACTAAGAAATGAGAAAACTAACGAAATCTCTATAATTGTGTGGAATGCTAAAACCAGGTCCGTACATGACTCAGTATTTGTGTTTCCGAGCTTTCCTCCAGTTCAAAAATAGGATAGTCCCATTCATTGAGCCGGCAGAGGCACGGGTCAGAGGCAATGGCTGCAAGGTCGAATTTTGTACGATCCAAAGCGCAAATCACTTCCGCACCCTATACAAAAAATAATAAATCAGAGTCATAGTTTCACAACTGGCTCGGCGTCAGCTCACGTCGTCTTCGGTGGAAACCGAGGAGACTGGCTGTTCATCCTTAGGCTCTTCAACAGTAAAAATAACGGGACTTAGACGAAGTGAAGGGTTTGAGGATCCACCAACTGAACTGTCCGGTGGGCCAGGTCCATCACCTAGTGTACTTGTTGTACTACAGTTGTCGTCCACATCTCCTATCTCCATACCGAATCCCCGACCCGTGCCCAGTTGCAACTGTTCCAGCTCACCCGGGGCCCCTGAAGAATGAAAAAATAAGCGCATTTTGTTAATCACAGGTCCATCGCGTAGTCGCGATGATGAGTGGATAAACTTTGTTTAAAACACGACAATCATATCCAGCACACAACAGAGCAGTAGTAATTTCCTTGTGTAGATGCCAATAATGAGCATGCATTTCAGCGAGCGAACAATGTTTTCAGGAACAAGCCTCCCGTAAATAAATTATTGGGAGAAAGACGCGGCGTTAATCATCTCTCACTTGCCCTGTTGTGTGGGACTGTAGAATGTAGTAGATCATATTGGTTACCTTGTGAGTGCCTAGGAGAGGTTGGAGGGGGAAGTGGGAAATTGGAAGGACTTGGATCCCGTGAAGGGTGAGGAGAGTGAAGGGGTGTTCCACCGAGCGAGGTATTGGGAGAGGAAGGTGAGCTTCCACCTGTAAATTTTGCAAGTGAGGATAAGTGGGTGAGGTCAGAGGGTGAAAGAGGGTGGAGACTACAAACGGTCTTCCGTTGACTCCCAACATTCTGAAATTCGTGTTGGCTGTAGCGACGTCGTATATCTGCGGACAAGAACCATGCAGAAGAGAAGAAAGGGCAGGAGGCCAGGCCAGCCAACATGAAAAGAAATTTAAATCAAGACAAAATAAAACAGAAATTAGTGGATTAATTAAAAGTCAAAATAGCTACTGCTTTTTGAGACCGACTATCAAAAAATTCTAAATTTGCCATCGCCTTCTAATAATTAATAATATGTGCTTCCTATCCATGCGTTCTATAAGATAAGAAGCTGTTGCGGGCCGGAACTTTTCCAATTAAACCTCATCCTTTGTTCCTCCCATTCAGCCTGGTACTATAATAGTACTATGGAAGTCTTAAAATTGAGAAAATCTAATTTATAGCAAAACAATGAAAAATTCTAACTCTGCGATAAGCAATTTCAAAAAGTTTTGTTCTATTTTCTACTCCATCCTCCCGTAGGACAAGGAAAGAGAGGAGACGGATGAGGAAGAGAACGGATCTGCTGTTTCTTACTCTGACTTCTGACCTTTTACTGCTAAACCCTGTCCTGTACAGGCGGAAGCGGATGCTCCCTTCTCTAATAATGGGATTTCCCTTAAGTGGAGGAGCTCGCAATTGAGCTTATTTTTAGTTATTTTAAAACTCAGGGGGAAGCCTCTCCGGTTTATAGTTTCCAAATTGCATTAAGTGAGGGGTTTTAGCTAAACCTGGCTACTCCTTGTCTGATCAGTTTAATAGTTAGAAAATTACAAAAAGAACCACCTGAAGAAGCGTAAAGAGCATTGGCAGAGAAGCTGCGAGATTTGTGTGAAGCCTGTAGGGAAGGAGGATGATGATGATGGTGAATGAAATGATGAGAATGAGGTGAAGTGCCACCGCCGCCTGGACTCGTCCCCCCGCCCACCGTCTGCGTCGGACTACTCCCCGGTGTCCCTTCTAATCAACCAATGAGACCACGAGTCAGAGGAAAGACAAACAGAAAAGCCGGGGCGTCACATCACATGCACAAAAGATTCGGGTCCAAGGACGACGACTTACCAACTGCAGTGCGAAATGATGCGGATCGACGCCGTCGTGCGCTTGGCATGAGACCACGAGTCAGAGCAAAGACAAACAGAAAAGCCGGGGCGTCACATCACATGCACAAAAGATTCGGGTCCAAGGACGACGACTTACCAACTGCAGTGCGAAATGATGCGGATCGACGCCGTCGTGCGCTTGGCTGAGGTTCCAACGTAGGCATACCTGGAGAATGGTATAAAGTCCACTTTAATTTTTATGCTGGAATTCTGAAAATAAAATTTATTGCATACCAGTTGCACTCGTTGTAGTTGTCCAAGTACTACATTACACAAAATTGGAACAATAAAATGCTGATTTCAGAATGGGACGGCATGAAAGTAGAGATTACCTTGTGGACATCCGCCTAAGGAGATTTGCAGCGACGCCTTTCTTACAGGCCGTGGAATTTCTCTAGACATTAAAGGCAGTGAAAATCAGGCTGGAAGAGCTGAATTTACAAAATCTTTGAATTACTTTTGGCATTGGGGGTATTTTTTCTCCTGTGTAAGGTATTTCATCGATATCTGAAGTGTAGTCAGGGTCTGTGGATAGAGTGAGAGGGGCTGCCCGCGGACGGGTATTGGGATTTGAGTAATGGAGTGATGGTGGTGGAGGTGTGAGCAGAGTTGCAAGAGCCTTGAGACCGGAAACTATGTGTGCTGGGAGTGCAGCCGAGTCCAGTAACATATCTGTGACGAGGCCATGAGCTTCCAGCAGTAATGCAGCATCAACCCCACCAGTTGTGTTCTGCAAACCAAGAAACAAACATGATGAGGGAGTGAAAATTTTTTAAGCTTAAAGTTTTACTTCAGAAGAAGAAGATTCTGGCCAAATGAAAGCATAATTATTATTGATGAAGAGTCATTAAGATAGAGGAAAAGGTTTGGAGGAAGGAAGTTGGTGGCTTAGTAAAGTCCTTTACTGGAGATTCTCACAAGTTGCTCTCAATACTACTTTCTCCACAGGTGGACATGCGCTTTCCCTATTCCTCAAGTAGGAGCTCCCAGGAGCACTAATAGTGGAGTACTTGTACATGAATGGTGGGATTTTGACAAGAGAACTATATAGAGTAAGAGGAGAATCCGGGCAATTTGGGTCTAAGAAGCGTTCGACTTTTCGGAAGCCCATTTTTCACTGAAGTTGTGAAAAAAGAGAACGAGGTCAGACTCCAACCTACGTCATCTTCAAACGTCAGAGATTCAGACTGTCTTGGCCTTCGGCTTTAAACCCACCAGCTATACACACTCCAGAATCATCCCCAAAACAGTCTCACATTCTTTTCAAAAATACAACAATACATCTGTCACTTCCATACAAATCACACGTAAGAAACCATCATTATCGCCTGCCACCAGCATGGCGTGAAAAATCAAACATTAAACACACGCAATTTTTCCGAACCTTGGTTCAGCTCGAATTTGAAAGCTTCCTTTCATATACCGGAGCTCACAGAACCCTAAGCGGTGGTGACAGACAAAAATCTAAACAGAATTTCGAATGCAATGGAAGAAAAGGAATCCCGATTCCAGGTTTGAGTTGTAGCTCACTTTTTGTTAAACATAAATCAAACTCGAGATTACAAAGATTCCATTTAAAAACAGATATTAAAAATAGAATCTTGGTTCTTGAAATCTCGGAAAAAGCAAAAGTAGCAAAAAAGAATTACTTTCCAGTCATAAAGGTTTTCTTTAATAATTCATAATATACCAAACGATTTGCCAAACAACGCCAACCAACCAAGCAAAAAAGTCAGCCGGAAAGTGAGGGTTATTCAGACGAATGAGAAGTAGAGGCAAAGGTAGCTTTCATAAAGTACGTAATGCAAAATTACCATTTTCTGGGGGTTAATACGTTCATCGTAACACTTCTGTAACGCTTGGACGTGCCTCTTTACCTTCCAACGCACGTAACATGACGCTGTCCTTAACTACTTCATCGCTGCGTTATTAAACCTGCCATAACCAATGGAATTCTACACACGACCACCTGTAAATTAGACCTGCAAATTAGATAATGGATGATAATTAAAGCAGCTCCCCTTCGAGACAATTAAAAGATACGAGTTTTGGGAAAGTATACGCAAGGTTGTGCTTACCAGTACAAGCGCTAAACACCTTGTACGTTCCTGCACTAGAAATAGTGTGCACGGAAAGAAAGATACTGACCTCTGCGTACTATTCTTCTGATTTTTCATGACCTACGCCTTTCTGTAGTTGTCGATTAGTGACCGCTGTAACCACTCTAAAGCTATTTTCAGCTATAAAATTTCTATCAATCTTTGAAAATCTGCAATTAGCAGTTACAGCGGTTATCACTGCTTCTATATGATTATTCGCTTTCATGATTAACTTATAACTTATAAATTAATTAATTTTTTTTAGTAATTGTAGAAATAATTTGTATTTAATTGGCTCTGATGATGAAACAGTGCGAAAACTAATATAAATGTGGTTAACAGTAGTTATGATTTCTGATCAAGTACTTGATTGGTCGCTACAAAAATGAAAGGGTTTTCATCCGCTAAAACTCCTCTTTTTCGCCTCTTTCCACTTTTTTTTTTTGGCAGGAGAGAAGGTAATTATTACTCTTCTCCGTGTTAATTTCATTGATTCAGTTTTTAATTTTTAATTTTCTCAACTTTGAACAAATTTTTTCAAAAGGCTAGAATACGCAGCGTCGCAAATTCTCCTAATTAATTGATTATTTTCACCATAATAAAAAAATGTAATGAGCGTGAAAGGACTGGCTGAGTTTTCAACCTGCTTGCTACATAAAGTGTTAATCATTCCAGGGATGGAGCCCCTGCTAGCTACTCCATTCTGCAGCGAACCCCAAAAAATAAGGCCAGCATGAACTATAAATCTCTACAAGGTAAAGTCTCATCAGGAACAAGGTCTGAGCTCCGATGATATGGCACGAGACTGAATGCAGAAGCAATCAATCCT
>JABASM010000747.1:0-19156 GCA_019776545.1 Brachystomella parvula
CAAAAAACAAACAAACAGGGTTCAGGAAATCTGCCCGTGACAAGCTCAGAGGGTTTTAATTAACAATATCATTCCGTGGAACTGTAGACAATCGCTTCCTCTTTAATTGGACGTGCCAACGAAGTCTCTGCTATCATCCGTTCGTCCAGAAAATGTACCGAAAGTTGACGATTTTCCCATGCTGTTTCTATGGGAAGAAAACCTTCTGCACGTCCTTAACTTTCACAATCTCATTGTAACTCTCATAAGAAAACTTTCTCCACACGGACTTAAAATTAAGGACACTGTACGATTACATTCAGTCGAAGCATTCTAAGATTTCAATTTAGTATAAGGAAGTAGTAGGTTTCCCGTTTTTCTGGCCGGCTCCAAAGGGGTCAGGTTAATTTACTGATTCTGGGGCATTGTTTTATCAATTATTTCACTCTGTGAAATCTTTTCAGATTTATAGAGAAAGGACATGCGATTGATTCTAGGAGCAGTGCTCACTTCCACTTACCACTAACTACCAAACTCTTTGAAGGGAAGTGAAATAAATTTACTATAGCAGCAACATATGTGCTCCATTCTATGGACTCACATTTCACAATTAGAGTTTACCATTTTCTACTCCAGTTCCATTATAATTTTCTCTGTAACAACTGCCATGCTGGTCTGCTCAAATAGTAGAAGAGAAAGGGTGTGTTTTCTCCCTTCTTTTGTTTTCCTTTAATTTGAAAATAGAGACTTGCACTGCTTTCATCGGAGACAAATCAGGTCTATGGCCAAAGTTTGGCTGTAGGAATTTCACTTTCCCATTCTTTCTCTCTATCCTATAGCCACCGTCCTAGTTAGAAACGAGTTCTAGGAAAACAAGGCACTCCCTCCTGCTACATGAATAGTGGCTAGTGGGTAGTCCGCTCAGTTGTTTTCCCGCACTCTCACCCAGTATTTAATTTAGATTTCGTTGTCATGATTGGAGAGAATTACATTAGTAAATATTTCCTCATCACTGATTTCATTTCATTATTCGGAAAGAGCCTTATCTCACTCTCGTATGGTGAATTTAAGTGGAAGGAGTAGAGAACTAGGCGCTCTCCTAAAACCGAATAATATTATTCATTAACTACCTCTCCACAACAATACATGACATAATACTTACTTATTCCAGGTTCCACGGAAATCTAACCTCCCATACAAAGGAAAGCCAGGAACCGCTCACTCCAATTTATTATTTTAGAAACAATGGGAAGAGAAAGTGCTTCAGTCACATAATACCTCAGCTCAGGACTTGAACTTTCACAAAGGCCAGGAAATATACCTTATCCTATTAACTTCATAATATTTGCATATTTAGCTTTTCCTAAGCTCTCATCCACCCCACCCGCCACACAACAGGCCATCATAGTAAATTATACAGTGAGTCTCTCTGACCTTTGGCGCTTGAAGGCGGAGCGGTGGAGGTAGGTACAAAGCCGGGGACTGAACTCCCTCAATAAAATCATCATCAATCATTGGTTGTGTAAACAATGGATAGAATTTCGTCACTGTGAAAATTTCCAGATGCTCAAACCCAAATATTATGATTTCTTTAGATAAGCCTCAAGCTCCTCATAGTTTCCACCCAAGAAGTCAAAGGAACTGATGAGCAGCTTTTTCATTGATCGGAAGGAATCGAGGGATTCAAGGAAATAAAAAAAAAAGTGTTAGAAAAATCCGCAGAAGGAACTAAGCTAGCAAAAAATCCAATCACTTTTGATATCTTTTCCTCCCTCCTACGCCTAGGTTATAACAATGGAAGTAATCAATCATGATTTCGGGACTTGTAATCAAAGAGAGTTAAAATGGAAGGTCACCGGTTTCTTTTTGAGTCTCTAAGAAATGACACAAAGGTGATTCGAGATTTTTTAAATGCTTTCTTACACCCTACAGACTGCTGGAAGTGAATGATATCGTTAAATAAAAATAACGGATTTATTTTTTACATGGACACACGCAAAGGAGCATGAAGATGGAGAGGAGGAATCGATATCCTTCGCTTTGAAAATAGGAAGAGGATCATCGTAATCCGTCTTCCGAAAAAAAAGATCCTTATTTGTCATGTATGAAGCGTAAGAATTGGGCTTAACCCTCAAGCTCCTGGCAGAAGGGGAGGTGTGGTGAATGGTTATTATTATTATACCTGTATACTTTATTCTTTTATTACAGGTACTTTACTTTTGGTCTCATAATTCCTCGTTATGATAGCCACTGGAACGGGATTTTCTGGGGGAAAAAAAGCAAGCTTTTCTGTATACAGTGGTGTAAAGTTATGAAAATTTTCTGTTGAAATAAATTAAATCAACAAGAGAGAGGCACCAGTACTGGAATGAAAAATTCATTTTTTGGCAAATGAGCTAGCCGTATAGTAAGTTTTTGGTTCTTATAACTGGAAAACAAAACTTGGTGTTGTTATGGACTGTATCCCAAGTTTCTAGCGCTAATTGCAAAACTTACTTCAGCTCTGAGATTAATTAGGCTTTGTTTCCAACCTCCTCTTCCTTTTAATTTTCTTTGACCACGGGGAGATCATTAGAACTTTTCAGAATTTCGTTTCTATTCTTAAAAAGTTTTTACAATGGAACCTGCCTCCGCATGTTTTTGTTTTTGGATCCGATAATGAAACTAAAACCGATAAGTTAAAAAAGAATCCTATTAGACACAGGAGGTCTGAACCAGCTTACTTGCAAAAACTTTTTATAAGGCTTCACTTCTGGAAATGGCACAGATTTCTATACTTTCCCCTCAAAACTTTCAGAAGTGAAAATATAGGCTATTTCTAGAAAAGTCTAACAAACATATTTTTGCTTAAACTTCACCGATTTCCATTATTATCCCAAAAGAAAATAACGGTCTACCTCTATAACTTTACTGCAGACTACCTCTCACTCCTGAGGAAAACTTGAGCTCTTCCTCCGCTTGACTTCAGGTTCACATGGTTCCTTCAGCGGAAAGTCTTGGAAGTGCTTAGTGACTTTTTTCCTGAACTTTCTCCACTGAACTCTAACCAACCTTGTCGTCGAAGCAATTTTATCCAAACACTTTAGGATATCATCAATAGGCAGAGGATGACAGGTTGGAAAACGAATTCAGTTCCCTTCCCCACTTTCACTTCTTTCTGTCAATTTTCAAGAAAGCTATTGAAAGTTTTTTCTCCGGAGCATTTAAGCTCTGACAATGGAAAGGCGGAGCTCATGTGAGTCTTTTCTAAGGTCTCGTTGCAACCATTCGAGGGTGAAAGAAGCTACTACAACAATTGCACATTGCAACTCCCCGTCCCCACACCACAACCAGCACTTTCACAGACGCTTTAGGCCAGGGACTTATGAATATAAATGTAAACAGAGTGGTGATGACGTTTTCCTGCAAAAAAAAATTGTGCTTGAGTAATTGAGAGTTGTCTGCAAACGAATTAACACTACAAAATGTACTACTGGGATACTACGATTTGAAATACTTGAAGAATGGAAAGAGCGTATTTTGTTGTGCGTTCTATTAACTTGAAATAATGTTTATTCTGAAAGGAATGAAAGATATAAATTTATGGGAGCGGCTTCTTGGAGTACCATGTGCTTCAACCACTCGGAAGGAAATCAGATTTCTTCCTTTTCTCTTGGAGATGAAATCGAATGTTAAGGTGATTTTCAATATTCCAGTTCAGCTCCCTTACGACGACAGTCTGGAAGACTGGATTTCAATAAAAGGAAGATTTTTGCGTTAGAGCGAGGTCCTACATTAGATCAGTGAAACTACTGTTTAATAAAAAATCATTTCCATCAGAGAGACTCTCTCCGGATGGTCGAAATGGGATATCAAAAGTATTTTCACACTTAACCCTGCTTTATGTCACAGCGGCAGGCAGCAGCAGGGTCTACCAAAGATCCCTCGCTTCAGCTGGAGATGAGAAGACAAAACACATCTTATGTTCAACGATTATGATTATTATCCCTTCATTTCTTCTTCTGTAACTAAATAAGGGCTTTTCGGGGGAATTGAAATAGTGGAGAGGCTCTTGGTGAAAGTGTAGGGAAAGAAAATTAAGAGTCTTTTCCCAAATAAATGAAGGAACTTTGTATGAATTCTAAGATGGCCAACTATGTCTTTTATGGGCGACCCTTGGCTTGTACACTCCTCGCCTTGAAACCTATAAGCGACAAGACCCCGTAAATGGCAGACCTACCTCTTCCCTGTTAATGAAGGGAATAAGAGGTTCCATGTGAAAACCTCAAAGACAAAAATATTAAATGTGAAAATCCAAAATATGCAAAAATCCAAACAGGCGAAAATTCGAAAAATGTAAATATCTAATATCTAGCCCAACAACCTAACCTAACGAACTAACAACCCAACATATGTTGGATTTTCACATTGGAAATTTCTCAATTTGAGATTTTTACATTTGAGATTTTCACCTGAAATCGGAATAATCGGTTTGTTCTAACCGCCCACTTTCTGGGGCTAACTGGCAAACAACAGAAAAGGAAGTTGGTGTAACATGTGTCGGTCGTCGTACATTGTGGGAAGACCCTAAAAAATTTTAAGTTCCTGGATCACAGCTACGGCCACGGAAATTTATTTCCGGAACACAGCCACGGAAATTTACTTTCCTTGTGAAGAAAAGAGGATTTAGCCAACAATAGAAGCCAATCCGAAGTTTAGCTATAAACACCCTTAGTGCTAGCTGTTCTGGTAGAATCTCAAATATTTATTTGAGATTTTCACCTGAAATCGGAATAATCGGTTTGTTCTAACCGCCCACTTTCTGGGGCTAACTGGCAAACAACAGAAAAGGAAGTTGTGTAACATGTGTCGGTCGTCGTACATTGTGGGAAGACCCAAGTTCCTGGATCACAGCCACGGCCACGGAAATTTATTTCCGGAACACAGCCACGGAAATGTACTATACTTGTGAAGAAAAGAGGATTTAGCCAACAATAGAAGCCAATCCGAAGTTTAGCTATAAACACCCTTAGTGCTAGCTGTTCTGGTAGAATCTCAAATATTTCCCCATCCCCCCGCCGTTGTATTCGCCACTAAGAAGCTGGAATCCTCTGATCTTATTTTAGCCTGCTGGAAATGCAGAGATTTATGCCTGACAATTGTAATCATAGAGAGGAGTAATAAAGTATTTTGTTTTATTGATCTTTCTCCCCGTCCGTTTGCACTCCGAATAGTTATACCCACCTCCCTCAGGCCTTCATTTTATAAATCTGAACACCCGTTCTCGAATTGCAAAAGCAGAAAGAAGCTCTCATAAACTATCATAAAAACTAGGAATTCAGGTCTTGGAAAATGAGCATAATAAAATATTTGTGTTCCTGACTCTGAGTACGAGTGAGTATTCGAATTCAAACACGCCCAGTCCCAAGTCCCACGATCGCGATGAAATATTCTTCCCAGCTGGTTTGCATTACCATTATCCTGATTCTCAAATCTCGAGAGACTGGAAGATATGACTTAAAAAATCAAAGAGTTGAAAATTGGGCACTGCAATTAGTCCAAGGAGGAAATTAGTCTCTCATAACTCAAGTATATACGGAAGACTTGCGGGGTTTTTAGAGGTGTTAACCTGGAACGAGTGCCAAAAAATGTAAAACCCGAGGCTTTCTAGTTTGAGCATTCCCTTTCGCTTGTTGAAAAGTCTTGAAAAATTTTTCCTGCTTGTAATACATAGACCTTCATAGAATATTTTTGGCAGATGAGGGTGAAAATGACAAACGCAAAATATATGTGAGTTTACTCCTGCTTCCTGCCAGCATTGGAAAGAGCAGTGGTAGAGGAAGTGATCTGTAAAATGATTCAATCTGTCCATGCCTCTCTCATTCATTACTCCCTGCTAATAAACAAATGAGGTGTGGCTTCAGACTGGTATTTTAGAGTGGGCTAGAAATGAAAGGAAGAAAGAAATCAGTTGACGGGAGAAATATTGGAGAGAAGAAGCGTGTGAGCGGCGTGAGGCAGGGCGGAAGAAGGAAGAAACATCCGTCACCTCAAAGGACACAAAGTGAAAAAGAAGGCAAATGTCATTCAAGATGTTTCCTTTTCTAGAGCTCTCTCCATCCTTCAAATGCTTTCGAAAAGGACCATGAGAAGGGGCATATGATCTGAATACTCCTTTCACACATTCTTCCTCCTTCAAACAACTCAGAGAAAGAAAGTTTCTCTTGTAAAAAGAATGAATTCTTCTCTGGTAGGAGAAAAGAGAAAGTGAAAGAAAAGAGGAAACAAATTCCAGATGAATATTTCATCAAAGACGTGTGCAGGCTGCAGAGATCTGTCTCTCTCTTTTTTTTTCCAAACTAACCAGGAGTTCCTCACTTTCACCCCTAAAATTTCCAGTCTGAGCTTTTCTCTGCCATTTTCTTTCCTGTTTGCATTTTTTTCCCAACGCTTCTTCCTAATTTATGAGCGCTTTAAGACCAACAATGATAACGTTGATTCAAGATTTATTTCTAATCCAGATAATTCAAATCCAGGAACGCGTAAACGTTTTTCAAATGTTTCCACGTCCTCCACGGGAATGGAAATAGCTTGTCATTGAAACTCTCCATTACTTTCCCCAGACTGTAGTTAGGACTAAGTCCCTAAGAGTTTCCAACCGCTAACAGAGTAGAAGGAATTTTAGAAAATCCTTTAAAAAAACCAGTTCATCTTCCGCATGGACGCATCCTCGTATTCTCCATTCTCCGGATTTTCAACTCCAATAATTTCCAAAACTAATCTCTTCAGCTCATTCACAGAACGGAGGCACTCTGTCTCTCCAACTGAATAATCAAGCAACGAAACGGAGCTCCTAATGGAGATTGACTCCGTAGACAAGGAACCAAATTTATTATACAAAACTAGAAATGTCTGCCCGTGGTTTTCTATAAGGAATTACATATTTCCAATTATAAATGATTTCTACTCTGGGAAAAATTTCTGTTCACGTTTCCTGAGCTTGAATTCTCAATAACAAGACTTTTCACGGAATTTAGTCTTGAGATTATTTATTTCTAATTATTCTTACGTAATGCAGAAGTTGAGGGAAGTGAGGAAGGGCGGGAGGAGAGGTGGGTTGGCAATAATACGGCGTGGATAACATTAAGTGACAGCCACTTCCTCCAATCTCATTGGAACTCCCATAAGAACATTTTTTCCGAGGTCACTTTATTTTATTCACCCTGTACATCTACTGAGCGTGTATTGAAAAACGTTCCGGATGCTCATATTTTAAAGAGCCGAAATTGATCCATTGGGAGTAGACAAGCAGAATAAAAGAGAGGAAACATTTAAAACTGTTCTACAGACATGAATCTTCCATTATTTTATTTTGGAATTCAGACTTGCAAAAAAAAAGCGAAGGAGAACGTCAGGTTAAACGATCTCACATGTTTGCATTTTTCAATTCGAGTTATAAATTATTTAAGGCGTGACGTAGTCGAGAGAAAACTGTCCTTAAGTGAAAGCAGAGACACTCACATTCTAGCCCTCTTTTCTCAGCTCCGCACGTGCTGAGACTATGAGGCCGTAAAGTAAAAAGTATTCATTGGATTTTAGAAGATGACACGGGGAAGTGAGTGGAAAGGGACTTCTAGGCATACATTTCAAGACATAACATTGTCATTTCTTTAAAGAGGATCCGAGAGTAGCAAGTAGCAGTAGAATATTGATGCTTTCCGAGACTAGGGCGAGGATTTTGGTCATGCATGTCAATCCTTTCCATCGGTGGAGGTTACCTACTTACTCAGAATAGCAAACATGTCATGAAGGTACCCATTGTTCTTTTTTCTGCTTTCTCTCCACACTACCAGATTTCAACTTTCCAATCCTTTCTTTAACACCACTCCGCACAACACTGAGCTTGAGTACATCGAAAAAAAAGCGTGCTTCTCTTGCTAGTAAACTCAATTTCTCACACTTTTTAGGGATAAGAGCTCAGGCTAAAAATTTCGACGCTAGTCCACGGTTCCGATATTTCAGTGAATATTTTTATTGGAATGCCGGTAGAATATTACTGTAAGGTTAGGAAACCAAATGAAACACTCTTCTCTTTGGTTCTCAATCAGGATAATCTCAGGATCTCTCTTTAATCAGCTAAATAAACCTAACACAAATCTAAGTAAGCTTTGAATAGCAACAGAATGAAATCGAGCACGAATCGTAGAATAGGCATAGAATAGAATAGGGCAAACCTCAATTACTGAGGCAACTCCAGTCGCTGAAGTCAATCCTATCAGAGGATAAGGCTCGGAGGGATCAGGTGAACTCCCAGGGAAAATAATCTCTGGCCAGGGAGCAGCCGACCACAGCTACCTAAATGCTCTGGTCTAAATCTAACAGAAAGGTAATGCATAATGCAGGTACTGCTACGCCAGGGAATCACAAGGCTTGGCTGAAGGCACTACTCTGTACTGGAAACTTCAGAACTAACTTAAAAATTAGCGACTTCGCAAAAAGTTTTTGACAAAATGTGTTTTATAAGACCATGAATTCATTCAGTTTTCCTAAAAATTCTAAAGCTCGAAATTCCAGACTCTGCAGTGGGTAATTCGAATGTTCACAAGTGGCCGAAAAGCATTTTGAAGGTTTTAAAATCTAATCTTCTGGGTATGCCACATACAGTGTGATTATTTTTAAGTGACTGCGGGGGAAAGTTTTTTTTATAGGAGCGTTTGGTGAAAGTCGGTATTACTTAATCATACAATACAGGGTGATTATAATTAAGTGGCACTGAATTTCACCATACTCATTGGAACTACAAAAGGAAACTTTCTCCTGTGTCACTTAGTCGTCACTGTTCCAAGTTTCGCATGCGACTCGCATTTCGCCTGCGGGGGGTATTTGCTCACATTCGCACCTCGAATCAGGCTTTTAAATTCGCATTTCGCAATAAGAGAATCCTGGCTTTCAAATTCGCATTTCGCATCATGCGAATTAGCCGTTTCCTACTCGCATTCGCATCATGCGAGGGCATGCTACTATCACTGTGCAAAACTTGGAACAGTGTATTCACCCAGTATTCACTGACTGAGTAAAAGGCAGAAGAAATTGTCTTCTCTCTAGCTTTTCTTTATCGGGGCTCCAATCTGAGCAGTTGAAGATGAACAATAAAGCCGAAAAGATTTTTCTCGTTTAAATTGAATGAATAGGTGAAGGAATGCGTGAGAGAAAGAAAGGAGACTCGCTTGCTCATCACACTTACACTCCTCGATCAAAAGGGAAGTGTCTCTGCTTTGAACGCAATCTAGAATTATTTTAACCCATTACTTTTGCATCTGGTAATGAATCCCGCACTCAGATCTCTTTGAATATACAAGTATCCAGACTTGGGAAAGCTACTACGTAATTTCTTCGAGGCTTGGCTATTGTAACCCCAATGTAAGGCTAATCCCATACATTTCTCTTTAAGCGCAGAGTCCTTACTCTCCTTAATCCCAACTTATGTAGGAGGAACAGCAAAGACTTCGTGACTTTTCCTGATGCTTCCATATTCTTGATTTTAATGTTGGAGTATTCGTCTTCTGGATGGCTTAGGCATTAAACTTTAGCCTCTACTCACTCCTTTTCTAACAGAAATAAATTGGTCTAATGAAGAAACAACATTAGCCTTCACTAAAGTAAATTTTAGAGTTTTTCAGGCTCATGGGTGAATGAAAAAGAGCTCTTTCTATTTCTAGCCTTGAGGAAACTCAAAAGTTTCTAGAGTGCTTTCACAGAGAAAAGTTAAAAACTGATTTCATGTCTCACAAGGCTGTCTTTCTCCTCAGCCCCGTGTTGTTTGTCCTGTTCGTTGTAAAAACTTGTTCGTTTGCGCTATGGGATTTCTAGTGTAAAAATAGAATGAGAAAATAAAACTTACCTTTCTCGGCAAACGTAGTCATGATAATAAAGTGAATGAGAAAAGCCACTCCAATTAGAGTCATTGTTCTTGAGATGAGGTGCGTCATTTTCTTGCCTTTGTTGAGTTTCCGCTCTGATCCTCCAGAATCAGTAGCAAAGTAGTAGCAGGATGAAATTATTCTTGGGAGCGTAAAGGGGAAGAAGTAGAGTAACTGAAGAAAGAGTCCTTTGATATTCCAGTAACCGCCGTCATGATCATGATCTCGTCTCTCATGGATTAAACTTTCAAAATTAGTACATTGATAATGCATTTAGTCTTTCTAAATTTTGTAGAGCGGAACTTCGAAGGGAGGACCACGGAACTTGAGAGTCTAATTTCTCTTTCACACATAAGGTGAGACTGATTCTGAATTCTGAAATCTGTGAAGAGCGGGTTGGAGGTTTGTGATGGCGTCGGTCGTCCGTTAGAAATTCATGGAGGATGGAATGAGAGATCAAAACTTTGACATTAGCCTAATTTCTCATTACCACTGCTGGGATGAAAGACCCAGTTGTTTTTGATGTGTTTATTAGGTGGGTGAGGTAGATATCCTTAACAAAAAGGGAGCCCTGTACAAGAGAATGTTGTTGGCGGTAGTGCGGTCTTGCCTCTTCCAGATTACGAAGATTAGGCAGGTTCCTTTGATTAATGAATCTCAACCAGATTCCCTTTCTCCTCCGCCAAGTTGAACAAGGGAAGTCTTCAACTATACGGCTTCAAGAGTGAAGGACTCGCTCACCTCCAAACTGAAGTCGGAGATATGGGAAAGTGAGTCTATCCGACTGACAGGGAACAAGAGACTTTACTGTTTTCCCTTGCATTTGTTATCATTATTATTATTATTCCTGAAGTCATGGGTTCATTAAAATGAAAGTTCTTGGTTACTTGAATTCAACTGTACACAAATGATGATTTTCATGAAACTCTTCCATCCAAACTCTTCTATAATTAAGAAACTCTAGGATCCTCGAGACAGTTTCTTTTGAGATTCCTCCTGGAAGCTGTAAAAAAAGGAATCTTGGAATTCGATCTCCGTGTCTGGATAATTTATCTGCAGAGGTTTCTTAAGGGATGAGGTAGGAAGAGCAGACAGTATAGAGCGAAGCAGAGTTCCTCCAACGAAAGAGCAGCTGGTCACTTTAACTAAGGAAGCTGGAGAAAGTTCAATAAGGAAAATGGTTTTTCCTCAATTATTTTTCACTCTCACTGTTTTTACGATCCAGGCGAGGACAACGAGTTTTCAGCCCTTCCGGCCACTAACTCTTATTTTTCAATTTAGGGTTTCTTGCTGGGAAGACGAAAAAATTCCTTTTCTTCCAGTCAGTTCCTCACTTTCTCTGCCTTTTCTCTGAAAATGAAGAATAAAAATCGTAACAAAAGTCTAAGTTCCAATGACGGGGAATCTTGAGGATTTTCCTCATGAAACTAACTGAGAATAAGAATTACTTTGAAGAAAGAGAAAAAAACTGCCTCAGTTTTTACCAGCCAGAGCAAACGACTAGCGGCTGGATATATAAGTGGGAGGGGAATATTTGGGATCTCTTTCTATTTGTACATGAGTTTCGACTTTCGAGAGACTTAAAGCATTTCTCTGTTCTTAGCTTTCTTATCACTTCCTTCCTTTCCATTTCAACTTGCGGGTTTGGCGTATTACATTCTTCTTATACCGTTCAATCCGAAGTGAAAGTGAGGATTCCTTCTCAAGGATTCACTTTCTCCACTCACGGATTTGGATATTATTGTTTCGGTCTTCTCTGGAGGAGGCTCTCTCCTGGAGAAAGGAATCCCAATTCAATTTGCTCTCAATGAATGACAGAGAGGGGGGTGAAATGAATGAATTTTTTCCCTGATCCAAAAATAATCTTTATCGTATAGTAGTTTCCCCTTTCATCAACAAAGAAGAAATCCGCCTTCTCCTAAAAAAAAAATTAGGAGAATACTTTCTGATAAAATCATATTGGGGAAAGAAAGGAAACAAAGAACGGCTTCTAAGACCCTGTAATCATATATTTTTAATAGATTTTGCGTTATTCGCCACTTTGTCGTTGTCGGCGAGCCCGAAACTTCATGTTGACAAGAGCAGAGAAAATGAGCGAAAAGGTAGGGACGGGAGGGACTCTAATCTAGATTCCATTTCAAGGTGCTTACAGCACGCAATCAAGCACTCAAGAACAACTTCAAGAATTACACATACTTGGATTACGAACTGGACTCTGCCAGTCATTGACTTACATGCTTTCTCTACAGAATTTGATAATTGCTAATTTCACCACCACCACTACTTGGAATTATTAGAAATTAATTTAACTCCAAGCGGTCATCATGCCCTAATAGCCGAAATTTTTTTTAATAATCTTTATTGAGCAATTAGCACGGACAAATTGAATTAAGAGTAATCACAAGAATTCGCAGCAGAGACCGAAATTGATTAAACAGGACCTTCTCCAAAAATGCTCGTCAGCCTTGGTTTATGTGTCATGTCTAGGTGAGCTGGGGTTAAACTCATGCTTTTCTCCAACTAGAGTCACAGCATAATCCTGGATTAAAACCCACATGATTAATTAAGCCAAATTTGAAACGGGAACATTTGTTTTGTCTGTCAAAAAATGAAATGCAGAACACTTGATAATGGAAATCCATTTGCGTCACTCTACCTACCTCCAGACTGGAGGTTCCAGTTCCTAATTAAAAGAAAACCTTGGAAAGGTCTACTTGTTAACAAAGGTTATGGAGTTCTGCTCCCAGGCTGAACGAAGTTCAATTTTGTGTTTTATTGATTGTCCAATGTTGTGGCTGTCTTATGTATAGCCAGGATATGTGGTGAAAACATACGGACTTAATTTATCATAATTTTTTCGGTGCTAAGAGTATTGATTCCGGATCATGAAACATTTCTCCAATGCTTTTAGATCCGCTGGAAAGTAACTTGGGTGAAAGCACGCGATTGTGATTTTATTTCACTGTTGAACGAAAATTGACACAAGTTTTACTCTCCACTTCTTATTTGCCATCTAATTTTTTTTAGAATTTGCGAAGACTGAAAATACTAGTTTTCCTTTTCTTCGCATGTTGTTGAAAGTCTGTAAGTAGAGAAAAATAGCTGATAAAAGGAAATTTTCTAGAGGGGAAATAATAATTTGCTTCCACTTAGGAATTAAAAGTTCCTCATCGAAAATCGAAGGAATCAATAATTCAGGGCATATATTTTCCTGCTCTCTATTTATTATGTGAAATAAAAACCAATCCAGAATTCGAGTTAGAAGATTAACAAAGACAACAGTTTAGTGACCGAAACCATAATTTAATACACCGGAATCCACAATTCTCTTTCCTTTTTTAGGAAATTAAACAACAGTTAAGTAAGAATTTTGAAATTGCCAGCCATACACATTATTTTAACCACAGCTTTCATTCATCTTGAAAATCCTTACTTAATTAGCTCAGCCAAATCGCTTTAAATTTGCACCCAGTGTTCGGAATACGTGTAATCGTTGAGCGATCGCACAGTGCCAATTATCTCGATTCGCTCAACGCACCTGCTCGACGGAAAAATGTTGAAATTGCATCGCTCTGCACATGTGCGTTTTAGGGAGGTTAAAATCGCTCCGCTCAACGCACCTGCTCGACGGAGGGAGGTTGAAATTCCATCGCTCCGCACAATTGCTCGATTCAACCCCGCACGTCAAAAATGTGCGGGGTGTGAGTGTGATCGACAACATGATCGTTCAACGATTACACGTTTTCCGATCACTGTTTGCACCATCCATAAATAACTCTTATTTAAAATTTAGCCCTTGTTAAATAGTAAAATTACCCCTTTTTGTTAGGTTGTAAACGGAATGAAAAAAGGAGTATACTTTTACTATTTAATACCGAATGCCTCGAAAGTCTCCGGAGTCCCAAAGCACGAGAAATAGCATCATCTGATTGGAATTTTAGTTTTCGCGCTCCGAAGACACTGAATGCCTCAAAAGTCTCCAGAGCGTGAAAACAAAACAGCCGATCAGACGATGCTATTTCTTTATATAACCGGAGGCTCCGGAGACTTTCGAGGCATTCGGTGCATGCCTGCATAAATGTTAAGCACATGAATTATTAAAATTCTTTTGTGAAGAGAATTAATTAATTTTTTTCCTTATTTCAGTCCTTCCAGCTAGGCCGCTTTTCTCGCGAGGTTATCACCGCTGCTTGACTCCAGTAAACAGGTCAACTGTAATCCATTGGGTGAAACGCTTGGATACTTGACAGGTTCAAAGGTCAATTCTAACTTGTTCTGTGTCTGAGAACCTCTATTCATGCATATAATTTCACAGAGGCAATAATAAAAAGCCTGTTTTTAATTTTCTTAACCTTGGACAGCTCTCACGGATTTGCAATTATTTGCCAATTCAGAGGTAGACGATTCTTGGGAGTTTGCATAGGTCACTCAATCAATTGCGTCAATTCAAAAATAAACAGTAGCAGTGTTAGCCTTCCGAGGTGGGTGGATGTTTTTCCTTACCCTTTATAAATGTGTACACACAAATAGTAGTATACCTGAGAAATCCACTTTTTTGAAACTTACATATAGTACTAGTCGATATTTCGAAAAAATTTTTAGTATTTTCACTTCAAGCGATTCAGCTTTAACCTTAACTGCCTTGATTGCTGAAGCCGTATTACCAGATATTACCAGAAACAAATTAGAAATACTGGATTTTTTTCTCCGGAATACTATTATTTGTGCTGTAAACGGAAACGCTGTACAGTGAGCGCAAATAAGCGGTGGGGTGCTTGGGAGAAAGACATAAGTAAATAGGTCAGGTTAATGACTTGTGCACCGTGAATTAACTCATTACAGAAACACAGGACTTCTCCGAATTCCAAGATTTCCTTTTTCCACTTATATATCTGTGAGAACTTAAATTCCCGGTGCACAAGTCTTTCCCGTGACCCTTCTATCTCTGCCTCCCAAGCACCCCACCGCTTATTTGCGCTCACTGTATATACGCTAGGCAAATGAAAAAAAAAATTAAGCAGTAGTACATCCCGGGTCTTCGAGTGTTAATTATCTAAGCAAACTTGAGGCCCTAATCTGCTAGAAAATTATTTAAATTAGTTCCATAAAGCTATTAGGCTTAAATTTTTTGTAATCGGGCTATTTTGGGGAAAATATGTTTACCTCATCCTTTTACAAAAACTGTTATTAGCCTTTCGGCTTGTGTTTAGCGTGATCGCTATTTTTTTTCTTAAGTAGAGTGCAAATGGTAGGAGCGGATCAATAGATGTAGGCTAGATGTGTAGTAACGTCGTTACACGGAACTACCTTGGTCCCTCTAATTCCCATTTGTATAATTTTCCAGTGTAAAGGATAGAGGTCCTGTAGTGAATAATAGAGAATTTGTACAGATGAGATAGGGCGAAAAAATTTATGATTCAGTCTACTTTCCCCTGAATTGGATTAACTTTCTTCTACCTGGTTAAGAGCCAAGGAAACAAGAAGAAAAAAAGTTTCATAATAAAACATAAATTCTTTTCAGCGTGCGTGCTGGAATAAACTCTTACCAGTAAAATGTGCGGAAAAGGAAAATCTGTTTAGAGAATTTTTATATATACTATAATATACTCGCATCTGGGAATTCTATGGATTCTTTAATAGTGAAATGAAATTGTGAAAGAAAAAATTCCCAAAACCTTCCGCTTCCTCCAAAAATTCCTAAAACTAACTTTTATTATTTGAAATGAAAGACCTCAACATTTTTCTTTGATTTTCACGTGGGTGTTAAATGCTTGTTTGCAAATGTCTACGCCTGATTTCCGCTTTCTTGCCATTAGGGAGAGGATTTGTCACAAGTAGATGTAACAATGTGATGAAATCTATTTCACAACAGATCATCAAATCGCTATTGTTCTTGAGTTACCAAACCGCGTGTTATGTTATCATAAGAGACCTGAGAAGAATCCGTAACACAATAGGTTGGATGAAAGGTAGGCTTCTTGAGTAGTAATAATAATAATAATATACGAGGGGTAATGGCCCTCCTGCAAAAATGATCAAAGGGAAAAGTGAGCAAAGGAAGCTCTTACTGCTCAATCTAACAAGCCCAAAACTTTTTCTTTTCTTTTTTTACTCAAAATGAATCTAGAAACAGTACAAAAGGAACGCAAAAAGATCCCCTTAGTGATCATTCTTTCCTTTATGATAATTTATACAATGTTTTCAATTATTTCTCCATAGCGAGAAGCCTCCATTTCTACGAGTAAAGATTCCTCGAGCCGAAGTTCTATTCATGTTACCATGATTTCTAGTTTTGATTACATTAGAAAATTGATATAAAAACTTTTTAAATGGGAAAGCATTACTAACCTTCTTTATTCCGATGTACTGAAGAGAATTCTTGCAATTTAACTAGGACGGTGAAAATTAATTAGGAAAAACTCGTTTGAGATTTTATGCTGACAGCGTCTGTAGGTAGGTCCCAGGCCTTCAGCTGTATACTTTTAATTAACTTCGTTAGACAAAAGGTTTTGATTAGAAAGAGAGCCTTTCTCTGCACGGTGAAAGTCCAAGACTTCCTCAGTCTCTTTTTCCCTAAGCTTCCCCTAGAAGCCGGATTCCGTTAAAGAGACTCCTGTTTAATCACAAGATATGATGACATCTTCCTTCAATTGACAAGAGCGCAGGATGGAATTTCACTCTCCAGAAATCTGGTTCTCCTGAGGTTAGTTTGAATAGCTCTCGGAGATCCCAACTTGGGATATAATTTAGATGCGTGTGAAGTGAGAAGGAGAGGAAGATGCGATGAAAGTGATCCTCGTACTTTGCTCAAGTTTTCACTTCGAGAGTTCATGTGGAACTGGATGAGCCTCTGTTTATAGTAATACCTTCCCTACTCTGTGGGTAGCTCCTGCACTACCCCCGATTTCTCCGTGTGCTTCCTTTCACTAGCCCGTGTCTCATCTAGACCCTCCATGCGCAAAACACATTCCCGCTCCTCAAACGATTAAATCTACGAATCATATTAAAGAAATATAAATTTACTCATTCCAGCTTAACGCCTCCTAATTCCAGTTCCCTACATCCTACAGTAAAATATGGAGGGTGAAAATGTGTACTCAACGCCCTCAAGGCTACCCCATAATGAGGGATATCTTCTGGGAAAGGAGATTAGGAAATGGTAAAATTTCAAGCCTTAATTGTCCATGTAAACTCCTCCACTTCTTATCTCCACAAAAATTAGGCAAGGAAATGTATCGGCGTGAAGCTCAGGCTTTTCTTGGAGCCAGGAGGAAGTTATAGGGAGTTTGGAGAAAGCATGTAGAGAGTGCTCTGCGTTGAAGGTGAGAAAGGCTTGAATAAGTTATAAGAGACGGAGGCACGATGAAAGAAATAATGCCATTTGCTGTATTAGTGAAATTTCAATAGGATTTATGGGAAATTGAAAAAACATGGTGTGTTATATATTAGAAAAGGAAATGCAGTACCAGGCGTAAGCCATATGATTTGTTTTCGAAATTAACTTATACAAAGTATTCCCAATAGTACACAGCTTCCCCATTTTTTCATGCTCAAGAATGAAGTTGAGATTTCAAAATAAATAGTAGATTTTGTATTACTTCTTCCAGGGAAGCAGTGCTTTAAATGTATAATTTTTATAATAAAAAAATTCGGGGATAAAAACTTTCAATCAGGAAATTCATTAAAGGGAGTTGTAATTAAAACAAGTGCCATGGGGCTGGATTTCGCTCACACGAATATTAGCATAATTTCATTCATTTTTGTTGTCTGTCACAGCTTTTGCTAGTATTCTCTAATCTATTCTTAGCTATTGTTTTATTTTTAAGGAGGGCCCCGCCCTTTGTCCTGTATAAGAGCTAGGAGTCAAGGAATACATTTTTTTGTTTCTTCTTTCCATTTGCAGCAACTTATTGTACTTAGCTGCTATGTGGACAGATCTCTCTTCGTGATCTTAATACTAATTCAAATTAAATGTATGCAGACAGTCAAGACCACAGTTCGCAATTTGGGGTACGGCAGCGTACCCCACACACGCACGCCTATTAGGCGTACGGGTACGCCGTACCATACCACGTACTGGCCTCGAATAGGAAAAAAAGGTCGTCGAGCACTAGATCCCTCTTGCGGCGCGAGGCTGAATCATTTTGAATTCTGTATCTCTTTACAGTGTAGTTTACTATAATTTGACCCCAACTTCTGT
This sequence comes from Brachystomella parvula, assembly GCA_019776545.1. NCBI lineage: Eukaryota > Metazoa > Arthropoda > Collembola > Poduromorpha > Brachystomellidae > Brachystomella > Brachystomella parvula. The sequence continues at coordinate 18,079 of JABASM010000747.1, forward strand.
CAAGTATTAGCGAGTGTTAGCCAACAGTTAGGGGGCATCCATATATCATATGCGCTCTTATGTGGGTGGATCAATGCGGCAAAAACTCATTTGGATTATTTGGTGGGTGGGTAGTTTTTTGTCGAACTCATTATCATCCTCAAAATTAGTGAAAATCAGCGAATTAACGCTGTCTGGGCCCACATCCAAAATACCACCCCTCGCCACGGACAGAGAGGGACAGTAAGCTGCATACATGCATAGAAAACTGTGAAGTTAATGGCCACCGCCCACTCTGACCATATAATAGCCTGGAGCTTCCAGACGAACGGCGATTAGCCCCCATTACAGTAGCACCTCTCATTTGGAAGCTCATATCTCCACCTTGTTTTATTTTCTCTAGCTGGCGCGCTGCCGTAAAACTTGAAATAAAGATCAAGGTCAGAATGTTAGGTCAGAAGAAGATCAAGGTCAGAAGAAGGACCTTGACCTTTATTTCAAGTTTTACAGCAGCGCGCCGACTGGAGAAAACAAAACAGGGTAGCAACATGAGTTTCCAAACTACAGAGATGAGAATATGATTGATTGATGATTGATTGTTTTTTATTTGACTTAGCTTTCGCTCTATCAAAATTGAGTAATTTAAAACGGGAATAGGTGATGGCTAGTATTATTTCGTTTTGTTAAGGCTTGAAGGCTAAGGAGTAGATTTCGACGGAGATCCTTGGGCGATATGTGGAGAAATAATATTGTTCTTTGACTAGGGTGATGATGCCCGTGATTGTAGTTTTGTGGTTTTCAGGTGAGTTTGCTTGTCATATTGTCCAGCGAGGAATGCATCTTAGTGAGAAGGGCACCAAGGTGGGCGAGATCTTTGCTGCTGGGGGCTGTTTCGGGCGACTTGCTTTTTGGGCAGGTGTTCATTCCATTTTCTGATGTTCGGGCATTGGTGACGATTTCCTGTTCGCTTTGTTTAGTACTTCTGGATTCAATTGGTTCCTTATCAATAATACGGGGGTTTCGGGGGTTATTGGTAGAAGCGCGTTTGTTGGCCCTGTTAATACGTTCCTGTATTGGCAACAGTTCCTGTACTCGATAC
>JABASM010000748.1:0-19146 GCA_019776545.1 Brachystomella parvula
GGAATAATATTTTCAGTGGGATCAAGACTCATGGGAAGCGCATCTTCCTCACGATCCCACGATGGCGCGAGGGAATTCCAGCTACACTCGCGTATGTCAATGATCCAAGTACGGTAGCGGCGACGAATCCTACACAACAGCAGACGGCCAGCCCGCTTTTGATCCCTTACCCCAATTGGGAGGTAATAGTCGTAGAGAAGCAAATTAAATTAACTGTGGATTAACTGCTTTTTTGTAATTTACAGGCTCAGGCTCTTGGGGACTGCAATGCGCTTCAATATGTTCACACCGTGGAAGTGGACCAGTTCAATCGTCTCTGGATCGTTGACACATCCTTCCATCGCGCTACCCCCACAGTTCCAAAATGTCCACCTAAATTAGTCATCATGGATCTCACAACGGACAAGACCATTCTCACGTACACATTTCCACCGGCTGTTGTCTCTCCCAATGAAAATCTGCTTAGCGACTTGGTCGTTGGGTGCTCCGATCTTTCTTCGCCTGATGATTGCTGGGCTTACATCACTGATTCCCTGGGAGCAAAGCTTGTAGTTTTCCATTTACGTAACAAGCAATCTTGGGCCGTGCATCATAGCTCAATGAGTGCTAACAGTTCCGCAGAGAACATTACAATTTTAGGTAATTAGACCAATTTTACTCTTTCTCGTTCATCATAACTCTTCACCTTGAGTTTAATTGCCTCTTATGGTAATTTGTGAGTCAGATTTTCCTTTGTTTTAAAAAATATTTTGTTACGCAGGTCGTTCTTACTCATTCCACACTAATATCAATGGCATCGCACTTTCTCCATTCGATCAAGGCTTTGATCGCATCTACTACACACCGCTAAGCAGCAAAGACCTGTATTCGATTTCTACCAAAACTTTAAAAGCTGCTGGCTCCAATGGCTACTATCAAGAAGTGACAGATGCTGACGTAGAACTAATTGGTCAAAAGTTTTCACAGTCCGATGGAATGGCTATGGATTCTACTGGATTGCTTTTCTATGGCCTCTTGTCCAGCAATGGAGTCAGTTACTGGAACACTTCTAACAAGCTGTTAAATTCTAATGACGCTATTCTACTGATCCAAAATGATATCGACCTCCAGTGGCCAGATTGCTTTGCCTTTGATAACAATGGCTACTTATACATTACAACCAATAGGATCCAGCGAGGAATCTCCAACAGCTACGACTTCAATGATGTCAATTTCAGAATCGTCAGGGTCTTCATTGGGACAAAGTCTTACCAGCATTCTGGAAAAGAAATCGTTACCAATTCCACCTATCATTGTTCCTCCTGCTGGGTCAGAGGACTCAAATTACACCATTCAGACTTCTGGGGAGGGGAAAAAGAACCCTGCAACCAATGAAGTTGTGCCTAATTCTGGATTTACGCTTCCGCCTGCTCCTCTTATTTGTTTTCTCGTTAATTCCTTAATTTTGGGGTTTATCAATAGTATTTAGTGGGTAAGCTGTTACTTCTGATCAAACTTTTTTCAGAATAAATTGACAGAATCTTAAAATGGTTTCGAAGAACACGGCGACATGTTAGACCCAGCCAACGGGTGATGGCGTCCTTTTTTCTGTTAGCGTCATCTAGCGGAGGAGAATAGCCTCTTTTTCTTCTCGCTCTCAGCTTTTCGGAAGCAGTTTCTTTGTTGCGTTTGGAGAAGAAGGTCGATGCTCGACGACGGTCCCATTTTCGACCGATATTCTCTATTATAATTATTGAGTGACCTGGACCAAAAGATAGCTCATTTCAGTCGCTGCCTTGTCCAATCACATTTGTTATCACATTGTTGCTGTCCCCGTATGAATTTGAGCAAAATCCGGATTTCAATGGAGAAGTCCGGCAGTGACGACGACGAGATCGAGGTAGAAGCATTAAACGCCCTAGAAGAGAGCGTTGAGGTCGACTATGACCATAGGCCAGAGTCAGATGCCGGTCTGGAGGAGGCGGATGGGGGTGACACGTCAATGACTTCATTCAGTCTCTTCAACGGTCCATGGGAAGGTAACTTGGGCAATAGGTCGTAAAATGCGAGTTTTTAGTTATTACGGGGCTTCCTACAAAAAAAAAAGCTTGAAGCGAATACTTAAATAATGATTCCGGATCAGTTCGCTAAGTAAATACACAATTTTTAAGGGTAAATCAGGGTACCCTGGGGCAAATGTTACATTCAGTCGCCGCCCTAGATACCTGTCCAGGTATCCCCGACATACCGAGTTAGGTACCCCAGAGGGATACCTTGCCAGGTATTCAAACCTCTTATTTTTCTTAGTTTTTTGAAAGATACCTACTCAGGTACTGGGGTAGCTGTCCAGGTATCCCAGTATCACTCTTATTTTTCTAAGTTTTTTGAAAGATACCTACTGAGGTATCCAGGGCGGCAACTGACATTAGGATTTTTGATTAACAAAAGAGCAAGCTGTACATTTCCTTATCATGCACGATTTCAAGCATCCTATGCTCGCCTCGGTGCACGGAATATCTGAACAGCGATTTAGCTCATTAGGATATCCATAGTCTTCAATGCTCTGGAGTAGTTCTGCAATCCCTTTTACCGCAGCTAACGAGGACAAGGAGTTCGCATTTTGAGTAATACTGGTCCGATTTTGGTTCTTTCTTATAGGCGGATTCAATGGAATGTGGAAATCATTTGTAGAGGTCGATGAGGAATTCGAGGGCTCAACAACGCCACCGCCCTCACCATCATCGACACTGACATCGGGATCGGGAACATCCTCGTCTACCTTCACCGGTACGACTTGTATTTCGCCATCATCCTCTCCAGAGAGTCCATCTCCAGCTCTGGAAGAAGCAACTGGGCCAACTGTTTATGAGGCATACAACAATGTGCCCTGGACTCAGGATCAGGAGGGTGAACAAGAGGAGAAAGTGATTGAACCAAGAGAGGAAGTGCTCAGTTTTGAAGATTGGAATCCGCTTCGTCAGGATAATCCACAATTTGCTCAACCGCAGGAATGTCCCGCCGAGTCTATTCCTCATTTCGATGGTGGATCAACCTACTATCCATTTAAGTACTCATTTCTTGATGTGCCCGACTTCTCTGGACTCATTTCTCTTGTATGCCGGGGAATATTATTCCGTTTATTTATCAGCCCCTCATTATACTAAGGTCAATTCTTTCATTCGCCTTGTTTGCAGATTGACCAGATGGAATTTCTCTTTTTTGCAACTCCTTTTGTCGTCGTTAAGCCTGTTCTTGGAAGAGAGCAGACTCTAACTTTTCACGAATGTGGAATTAGTCTTACGCCGGAGGACTACGCTTCTTGGGAGTGCGTTTTGCCTGCACCAAGATTCTTGAAGAAAGACTTGTTTGCATCTCCACAGCGCTACATCCTTCCTGCAATTGAAAATCATTTTAAGCATGGTAATACCCATTTCACTTTGATTCACTCTTTTTCATTATTGTCATATTAGTAGGTGGGTGATAATAAGCAGTATAATTGTTTTCTAGCTCGCCCTATATTGGGTATGACTCCAACATCCCCCTGGGACAAGTCGCAGTTCCTGTCCTTCCTCCCACCCAAGAGACCTGACTTTGATCGAGACTTGAATGAAACTTCAAGCAGCTACTTCGGTTCAGAGCTAACTACCACAAGCAGGACTTGGGATACTCCGGATTATTGGTTCGTGAAAACTGGCAGGAATGAGAACGAGGAGAAGATCAAGCAGTTACTCCTCAACCACGGTCTTTACTACCAAATACCAGAAGCTGATCGTGAGCTGCATTCTCCACGCCGGTACTGCCTTGAAACCGAGCGTAGAAGGAAGGCTGCTTTAAGGAGCAGTGACTGGGAGTACTGCTCGTTTTGTTTTGCAACTCGTCGTGGACCCCATTTGGATTTCTACAAGACGCACAGAATCAAAGAAGGGGGAAAAATCGTTTGTCCGATACTCCGACACCAAGTCTGCCCAAATTGTGGAGGTACGGGGGATGAAGCTCATACTTTGATTTTTTGTCCAAAACCACTTCGTGAGGGATATCAGTTGGACAGACGGGGGAGGGGCANATCAGTTGGACAGACGGGGGAGGGGCAGCAGGGGCAGGTACCCTCAAATCCAATACGCACAACGAGGACCTGAACCTGGACTACTGCAGCGACAGAAGGAGCTATTTCGACTTTAAAAACAAAAGAATCTCTAATTTCTCTACATTCCTATCACGTATGACTTCCATTTTCTCTCACAATTAACTATTATCGTGATTTCTTCTCTTTAAGTCCTCTTGTTTTCAACTTGTTGTCTGTTTTTTTATTATTATTATGGAATGACGTATGGTTTAAGCGAACATTAATCAATTTTTACAGAAACAGAAACTAATAACGTCTTTAACCTGTTATGAACTCAACTATCTCTTTAATCTCTGTATGGCAGTTAACATTAAGTTTAATAAATTGAACAACTGTTAGCAAAAGTAAGGTTGTGTGGTTTAACGCAAAGCCTACACGCTGACCTGGCCACTTCCAGTCTCCGTTGACTTCTTTGCTAACGATTCTTTGATATCCGCCATTTGGTCAGAGAGGGTGCGTAGCACCTTATCGAGCTGATTTTGGAGGCTATCGAGTCTCTGCTCCAGCCGGCGAAGTGTGAGGTCTGTTGAATTGCTAGCAGGAAACTGCATGCTTCAATGCGTTAGATGACTCAACTGTGTTAGGATGAATTTTTACAGTGTGACGCGATGAGTGCCTCACGGAAGCGACGCGAAGCGAGGCCATCTTAAGCTCTTTCGAAACCCGTTTGTCTCTTGGGTCATTGGGACGAAAGTAGTAAGCCCAACTGCAGGAAAAATAATTAGCTATAGAAAAAAAACGTCCTTTCTTGTCATGGAATTCCATTACTTGTAAGAGGAAGGGACTAGAAGAGCACTTCGCTGGAGGATGAGTCCAATCGACCTAGGCAGAATCATTTGCAGTTTCTTTGAGAAGATAAAAGACTCCAGTCTTGAAATCAGAGCTGTCTGTCTAGATAGCCTGTTTAATTTTGCACCTTTTTGTAGACCCCTGAAATTCCAGCGAACATCAAATCAGTTACGCACTTTCAATTTATCCAGTTTATAATATTACCCACCTGAATATCGCTCACAGCCAACCCCACGAGCAGATTCATAAGAACAATGGTCTAGAGAAAAAATTATTTAATTAGAATCACGGCGGAGTGTCTGGGGGATGGGTTAACTTACAACTATGACGACAAATGCTGCATGCAGAATGTGAGCTGTAATTGGATAGAGCAATGGGTCCTCCGGATCATAAAATAATTCCTCATAATCGACTAGAATTCAGGGTTAAATTTTAGAAATTATTTTTTATTTTAAGGAAGAGTTCGCTTACCTTCACCCACCATCATGGTCAAGACTGGAAAAGAGAATAAGAAACTTGCTTAAATTCCGCAGTTACCAAGAAATAAAAATTCAAATAATACCTTTCAAAATGGCGAGAGGAACGGAGTAGTACGCAGGCTCCTAGAAATTGGATTTAGGCAATTGGTAATTATATGTCCAAAAATTCTTGAGTGCAAGCTTACCCCAGGAAATATAACACAGAAGGCTAAAGCAAATGCAATCAGCAAACAGGCATAGCCCAGGATGACTAGTCCAAAATTTTGAGCCACCTAAATAATCAGACCTTGGGTTAGTCTATTACGGAAAATTCTTTCGAAATTTCTTACCTTCCCAAGCATCTGAACATAAAGACCAAGCGCAGGAAATCTTCCAACTGAAAATCATAAAAACATTATTTATATTCCAAAGGTAATTTAAATGCAGTCTTCCTTACCTTGAAGGAGCATAAGTCCCCACCCAATCCAAATTCCTAACTAAATCAAAATATTTTCTGGCAATAATCAAAAAATCATAAATAAAGGTTAAAAATACTAACTGCTGCCGCAGGGTACTGCCAGCCTTCACGATCAGGATGAGGCCATCCTTGAGGCCAGGCTGCTATAAGTACGCTTGCGATTAGTAGCCACTGCCCCCAATTCTCACTACTCAGAACGTAGGAGAGCGGTGCTTGGAGAAGCTGGAAAGTTTCTTTTACTGCCATAGAAGCCGTGAAGACGAGTAGCAGGCACCAGATAACAGTGAGCCAAGACTCCGTGCTGTGGCACTCAATTCTGTACTGCAGCGTTTCTGAAATTTCAAAGTATCTAATTTTGGTAATGAATTAAAAATTGAAAGGTGAAAGGGAGCAAACTCTTGTAAGTAACCAAATACGACAAATCAGGGAAATTAAGTTAGGGAATTCAATTAGTTTAGGTATAACTACAAACCTTCTTCAGGGGTTAATTCACTCTCTACATCACTAGGATCACCAGTGTCACTGTCGTGAGCCGGCGGTCGTGGAGACCGGCTTGTACCTGCCAGTGAACGTATTCCGAAGTCAAGCTCGTTAGGAGGGTTGGTAGCGTTACCTCGTAAGCGGTCAGAGGCTTTAGAACTCCCTCGACTTTTCTTTGACTTTGGCTTCGTCGTTGGGTTGAAGGAAAAAACGTTGAAGTGTGATGCAGCTCTTTCCACCCTCCGCGGCGCTTTCGTGGGTTCAAAGGAAAGGGACGTATCGTTGAGGATATTCGGGGGCTGGAAATTATGCTTGATGGGTGGGGCTTTTGTGGTTGGCCTGTTAGCCGGGGAAGGGTCATTGACTATCATACCCTTGGCCGGGCATTTTATGAGGTAGACGTCGACTACGTATATGGTAAAGAGGAGAACAAGTGCAATCTAAAATGGAGGAAGCAGAAGGAATCAAGAGTACTTTGGTATTAAATATCTAATGAGAGGCTTACTTGAAAAAGTAATGAAGCCCAGAAAAATTTCCTAACACGCTGCCACTTGAGCGTTAGAAATGCCTCACTGAGCGGATGTGCCAGTATCTTTTTATTTCCAGCTGCCAGTACACATGTCAAAAAATCAGTCTCTTTCCTTGGCTTCTGGTAATAAGTACGTTCTGGTAGCTTGGAATTCCCACGAAAGTTCCGCTCTGAGTTTGGCACCACAGCCCTGATAATTACATAAAAAATAATAAAGTTGTCAGCGTCAGCCCATGCTTCGTTCCACTCTCCAACCTTACCGGAAATCAAGCTTCACTTCACAATCTGGGTCCCCGGGCTCATGATCATGGATTGTCACAGCAGCGTCCAAGCGATCTATTAGAAATCTCATCACATCAGGGATTTTTCGAACAAGGAGTGTAAGGGCAGCTGTTCCAGCTTTTGTTCTGTTAAAAATGAAAAAAAAATAAGAAAACATACTGTCTAATTTTACATTAGATTGAATTACTCAGGTCAATAAATAAAATTGGTTGGCTCAGGCCCAGGCTTCCGCATATTTATTTTTTTGGCAAGAGTAAAATGTAATCGAAATTTCTTACTTGATTGTGACATCAGCTCCGTTCTTCAAAAGAATAGAAACACAAGTTGACGTCTCGTTCACAGCGGCTGGAAGAAGTACAGTCAGAATAATTGGAAAGTAGGTGGAGCGGAGAAATGAAGTCGCCTCGTTTCAAGGGCAACACGCTAAGTTAATTCTGACCTGATTGGCCTAGAACTCACCCAAATGAAGCGGAGTGTAGCCGAAATCGTCTTGAGCATTAATATCCGCAGAAGTTTCTAACAGAATTCGCAAACACTCTGCAGCCCTTGACCCTAAAAACAATCTTTAGTTTTTATTAATCTGGATACATTTAGCTGAAGTTGACCTACCTCGATTAATTGCGCAATGAATAGGGGTTCTTCCTGAAAATCAAAAATTTTAATTAGCATTTTGAGTAGTTTTCTTTTCCGAAATGCTTCGTAAGCTCATTGGTACCGTCTCTGTCTTTTGCATTCGGGTTGGCCCCACCGTCGAGAAGGACACTTGTCGATTCTGCATCAACACTCGCCGCAACGTGTAATGGAGTGTGTCCTGATTACATTTTGAAAATTTTTAAAAAATTTTTAGAATTTGGTGAGCAACGTGCGATTTACCCCGAGCATCTTGTGCCTCGGTAGAAGCCCCTGCTTTTAACAGGAGTTTAATGCAGGCTGGATTCCCTTCTTCTGCTGCTATGTGAAGAGCGGTGGATCTGCTGGTACCCTTTAAACACATTATTTTTCCTATAAAATCCTAAAATTTTTCTAGAAATATTACAATTTTTCTAGAGCACCTACTTTGCATAAGGAAATGTCAGCCCCGTAGTCAAGTAAAAGCTGAAGGCATGCTGCATCTCCGGTAGAAGCTAAAAATAAGAAAAAAATCATCCTCGAATTTTTTGCCTCACTCCCCTTTTTTCATCCCTTTAGAAAAAATTCTACCTGCAATGTGAAGCGGATTTTCACTGAAGATGATTGGTGGATTTTGCTTAGCCCCGGCCTCGAGTAGTTTTTTGACAATCTCATAAGATCCAGATTGGACCGCCCAGTGGATTGGGGCTGAAAGATAGAAATTTGAGTTAAGGTAAATACTTGGCAAGAGTCTTGACAGCCTACTAAAGCAACGATAAATTACTCCTGGTGTAGATGGTTTGAGTGGTGAGTGGTAAGACTCAGGCTAAAGATTTATAACCATTTTTCCGAATCTGGAATCATTACCTTAGGTAAACATCCTAAGAGCCGCATGTGTAAACAAAACCTCATACTGATTGACAAGCATAACAGTAGTCTGATTGGGACTTACTTTTTCCCACGTCGAAGCCGGCGTTGACGTTGGCACCAAACTCCAGGAGGATTTCAACACTGGCGAGTGATCCTGAGGCTGCAGCACAGGCGAGCGGTGTCGCCTTTTCAAAAGTATCACAGGGATCAACTTCAGCACCTTCGAATTTCAATTAAAAAAAACAGGATCATTACATTTGCTCCCCCTTCCTTGCTTGTCTGAATAATTTCCATCAAAATTTATAGCTTTTCGCGTTTCCGATATCAAAAAGTGGATCGGATGATTTCTTTTTGTAAACAAACCTTTCCGAAGAAGAAGATCTACGACTCCAGCATGGCCACATGCTGCTGCAAGATGTAGAGGAGTTCTAAAAAACATTTTGCAACTTTTAGGCTTGAGTAACTTCCAGATGTTCTAGCCTATCAAAGTCAAGACTTGAAAATTATTTTCCTTAAATCAGTTACCTTCCTTTCCCATCCCGACAGTTGATATTTTCCAAATTCCCTTGAATTCTTAAGAGATCTTCAAGCGTCCCCACCTGGCCACACCAAGCCGCTTCCAGAATTGACGTGATTGACGGACTGAGTTCTCGGAAACTGCCCAATACGCTTTCCTCACTCCAGACGCCGTAGGAAGCGAAGAAAAGGGACTGCTTCCGCCGTGCGTTATTCTGTTCAGCGGAACTTAGCATAGTTGAAGGATTTTTGGAGTTGTCACGCTCTCCCTTCGGAATAGGAAATAAAAGATACATTAATAATTTACGAAAATAGGGAGCTTAGAATTCTTCTAATAGGAACCACGTGAAAAATTTATGCCTTCCCATATTTCCAGCCTCAGATCCACTCGGATGCGCTTGAATTAAGAGGAAGATGAATAGTGATTTAATTATTTAGCTACGTCAGGGAAAAACAATGAAAACATGCGTCATAAAATAAGACGACTGAGTCTCTTGTACCTTGACAGAAGGCGCGAGGCCAATTATCAAAGGATGGACTCAAGAAACAGGATTCGGGAAGTACCTTAGCATTATTAATGCAAAATGATTGCAACAATTATAATTATTACGCAATGACTCCAATTGGGGCAGTATTAAATTGGAATGAAAAATTAAACGCTAGTGAGCTTTTAGACTGAAGGCATGAAGATGAAGAGGACTTTTACACACGGAATGCAAATAAGAAAAAACGCGTCCTCCTAATTCAATTTAATTTATATTCCTCAGGAAGGCCACAACTTCCAAAAATTACTGCAGTTAATTCTCAACAATTTATTTTCTGAGCTAACTTCATATTTTCAGTCTAAAAAGGCCAAAATTAACTTTGCTGTTATTTAATATCAGCATCAGCAGTGAGTGTCAAGAAAATGAATCAAGTGGGTTTAGCTGGAGAAAGATGACTCACATCGCTATCACTTGAGATGCTAAAATGACCTAGGGTAGTTGGGCTGCTTCCTCTCCTGATTGGGTAACTCTGGTCATCAGTCTCTGTCTCATTTTCATCAGTTTCAGCAATAGGTAGGGCGACTCGAGTACTTCGCCTGACTCCACGACCTCGATGTCTCCAACGCTCCCTAAAAAGTCACTTTGCGCATGAGCATACAAATGGAGTACAGATCAGCGACCTTACTTGTAATTGAGGGGCTCGTTATTGTTAGGATGTTTCTGTGGTATATTTGGTGACGCTGTTTCATTGACTTCAAACAAATGAGGGATTTTCTGCTCGGCAAAGGACACTCCATCAGGTTCAGGTGCATTAACTGAAGGTGCGTGATTGAATTTAATTTTATCACGGATCCATCTTGCTCTTCTCTGAGCCCCACCACTGCCAGCCTCACCACTGGTTCGTCGACTATTTCCAGCACTTCGTGTTTTCAATAATCCAGGCTGATTAGCACTTCCAGCTTCATCGATTCTTACTTTTGGGGAACGATCTGGGTAGCTGTTGCTGGGTTCTGATAGCGTGGCTCGAAGTTTTTCCTTGAATGTTTCCATACTGTTTAACATTTCAAAGTCGGTAAGAATTCTGATAATTGATTAATTATTGCAAGGAAATTCCCTTGAATTTCTTCACTTCTTCATTTTCTTTCACTTCACCTTTTTTCCCTGGTCGTCTTCAAACCCAATGATCGACTCAAGGTTTTAGGAGGATCGAACAACAATGAAAGATTGAAATGCACTTATTAAACCATGTGAAGACGCAGAATAAAGCGACACAAAATAATAGGAGGGTATCCCAGCTCCTGAGATATTTTTTTTTTCACATCGCGTAGAGCCACTGTAATTAATTCCTGTTTACGAAATCCTCAATGCCAAAGTTCGTAATCTTGGTCCAACACAACAATACTTTTCCCAACAATACTGAAAATTCGTGAGACTTGAGCCAAGGAATAAATTCGTCTTCAATTGGCCTGAAAATTACTGAATGCCTTTAAAAACTAAGGATTATTTTGGTAGCAGCTTATCCAAGAAGCTCTCAGGTTAAAGTTGCAAATAATCTTTTAACAGGTTTTGAATTTTTCTTCTACTGAATCCTATTTGTAAACGCTTTAGTTAAATTTCTGAAGTTGTTTACTTTGTCACGTATAGATTAAACTAGTCCCTGTTAAATGTAAATAAAGCACTCCCTTCAGCCTGTTTGCACAGCAAAAAAATCGGTTTTTTTAATTAACAGTATCGTGATGTCCTTTACTTTGAAGAACCGGTAGCACCTCACAAAAAGTACAAACTTCTTGGAAGTGCGGTAGCCTACTGAAAGCATCTTCTAAATCGTGTAGGATTTATATTCCTATTTCAACCAATTTCACTCATTCGCCAAAAAAGAGTAAGATGAAGGAAATTAATGTGAGGAATAGGGGATGGGGATTTTTATTCTCCTCTTCATCCGTGGGTGTTTGTGCTGGGGGGGTATGGAAAATTGAAAAGTCTAAAAGAAATACAGCAAAGTAGGGAGCAAAACTTCATTTTTGCCAATTCATAAAACCGCATGTGGCCCGGAAATATCCGAAACCTAGAAGAAAATACTCTTTTAGTTTTAAATGCTTCGAATCTTTACAAGAAGAAATCAAGCCTTAGATCATTCAGGCTAAAGTCATGGGCTGAGGTGGTGAAGGTGACAGTGCTGGTTCTACCGTTATATCTACTCCGCAACTTCATTGTCACTGCCACCACTGCCACCGCATTTAATTACTCTGATTTGGAATTTTCCTTACGACAGAATTCATTAGGAAGGCCAGACTTGGGGATCCGTATACCTTATTATGCATCCAAAGGGACCCATAGTTAATAGTCCTTAGGTCATTCCATACTTATAATTGCCTCACATGCCCATATGCACCAACGCCGTTTACGAGATACATAAATGACAAAAATCGGAAATTATTTGGAAAACATGGAACCTAGAAAACTAGAATTCGGCTGGATTTAGGCAGAGCTGACCGTAGTTTCATGTATTACCGCTGCGCGGCACAAAAATCGAATTTTTGGAATGGGAGGAATTTACCAGCTGCCCCTTGACCGCTCAACATAAAATCTAGTGTTTGGGGAGGGGGACTCTGCTGCCCCCAATACTATTCAATACAATCGTTCTTGACTGGGGCTCGAACTACAGACTGCAATGGTCATATTGTTAGGTTCGGGGGGTTTTAAGGGCAGAGCCCCTCATTAATAGGTCTTATGTTGACCGGTCAAGCTGCAGGATAAAGTCCTCGCGTTCCGAAAACTCGATTTTTATGCCGAGGTAAAAGTTTTACCTCCGGCGTCAACTTTGAGTCCCACCATTCCACTTTTTAAAACTGAGATAGCAATATGGCTGGGACGAAATAATGGGATGATGCTTTCTGGGATGAAACTACGGCCCGCCCTAAATCCAGCGCAGCATTCGGTCTTGCCAGTTTAATTGTCATTCCTATCGAAACTAAGTCAAAGTACTACTAGTATACCTACTTAGGAAGCATATTTCATATTTGCCAAATTATTGCTGGCTGAGCCGAAGCGACTGATGTGAATAAGGACATTTTTCGGCGTCTGTTTTTAGCGACACCTATGTGAATTTGCGGCTGACAAGAGAAGGAGCTGAGGCGGTAGGGGGACTTTTCACGGAGGAACACGTGCGGATCTCGGATGTAAAAAATTGGAGCGAAGAAGACAAAAATTAAAGTTTCTTGTGAAATTCCCGTTTTAATTGTTGTTGGCAAAAGTTCAATTAATTAATGTACTAATTTAGCCCACCAACGTTACTTGGACACATTTATTTGCTTCAGGAACCTTCGAAACGGGCAGGTAAAGTCTCATTTGATTCCAATAGCAATAGGGAAATTAGCTTTGAGTTTCCCATCGCTTGCTACCGGCTTCTAAAGAGGTGTACTCTGCTTCTCCCCTCCCTAAAAGCACGGAAAGCAGTGAAAAATGCAGATTTTAGTAGCTTTATGTTAGGATTATAATTATTAAACTAAAGCTTGAATTAAACCTTTAGATTAGGTACAAGGGTCATGGGCTATGCGGTCTATGTCTGTCATTCTGAGAGCATTGGGATTTTGGTCCTATCCTGCTTCATTATTTTATTTTGCCGAAAGGGAGTCGTGTGATTCTGTTCTGTCAAATCTTAGCGATAACATAGCAGCAATAATGATGTACTTGCTTTCTTTCCTACCCGCTCCTCGTTGCCTTGATTACAAAATTTTGGCAGATAAAGTTTGTAAATAAGAGGTACGTATTTTAATCTAATCTTGGTCAACTGATTTTAGTCTTTCTAACGTGGAGGACCGTACGTGCCAAGCCAAGGTGGAAATTCCAAACTCCTAGGGATCAGTTGGTGTAGTCAAAAATGGGAAACAACATTGCTAAAACCGCAAAATGTGAATGCGATCCCACGATCTTACCACCTCCTCCTCCGTTGACTGCACCAGATGCATCCAAATCCTCGTTCTCTCCACAGGGCTCTGAGGGTGGGGGGACTTTGGCCCAAGAGCAAAATAGCAATCCCGGTACCGTCGATGACTTTCATAAGAGGTGTAAAGGTAGGTTTCCATATTTTTTTGTCGCTAGTTTTTTATGTAACTTACCTTTAGTTAAATTTCAAATATATATTTTATTTAGAAATTCTTCCGATGCCAATAGAAGGAGCAAGGATAATTATCAACAAGTCCCTTAGTCAACAATTCCAGGTTACACATAATTTGACGATGAGTGCAATTCAGCCGTCTGGGTATCGGTTCGGGACGACGTTTGTTGGCAATATGGTGTGTTAACTGTACCTCGTAACAGGATTCCAGATAATCGTAGATTTGATCTCCAATATTATTCAATCTAGATTTCACCAACTGAGCCATCATCCTTATTAATGGGGGATATCGACCCTAGTGGAAATATGAATGCTCAAGGTTTCTACCACTTGACAGATGCCTTAAAAGTCAAATGGGCAGCTCAGGTTAGTGTACTTCGCTCATGCCATGCCTTCCGAATTCATGGAACGGATTAAATTTCTTTCAGATAATGAATAGCAAGTACCAAGGCCTGCAGACTTCAGCAGATTTCAAAGGGAGTTCGTACACTGTGAGCGGTTTAGTAGTTAATCCTAGTATTGCCACTGAGTCAGGTAACCAGTTACGCAGAGGTTTTCCGTCCACCGATTTCTCAAATTAACTTTGTTTGTGGGTAAACAGGTATCGGAGTCCTTCAATATCTTCAAACTGTGACACCAAGGGTTTCCCTGGGAGGTGAAGTTATGTATCAAAAATCTCCTGCAATTCCTGAAGGTTCTGCCACACTTTTAACTGCCCACGCTCGATACAACGGTCAGTATACACTATATTGCAACATGTTTCTGCTTGATGGCAAATCATCCAGGAATTTTTTTTTTTTGAATTATTGCAGATCCGCTCAACTGCGTCAGTGGGTTTTTAGGTCAAACAGGTGGTGCGTTATATCTGTATCGGCGAATCAATGACGAGCTTCAAGTCGGTATTGAAGTAGAGCGTGTTCAGCAACAGTTTTCAGCTTCTTTAGGTTATCAATATGATGTGCCAAAAGCAAACTTCACAATGAAGGGTAAGGGACTAAACATAATGCCTTTATTAACACACTGATTGATTGTGCCGCCTAACTAGGAATGATTGACAACAACTGGACTGTGACTGGGATGTTTGAAAAGAGGCTACTCCCAATGCCGTGTATGTTTGCCCTCTGTGGCTCAATCAACCACATCAAGAACCAGTTCCGAATGGGTTGTCAAATCAATATAGAGCTGTAGTCCAGCTCCAGTTTATACCCATTCGTGAGTCACCGTGAAGCTTAGCTAGCATTGTAGTCTCCCTGAGTCTCCCACATGCAAATGAGTTAGCTGTGAATGCCTGTCACTATTAAGTCAACTCATCATCCTATATTCACAACTTCAACTTCTGACGCTGTCTACTTTTAGTCCAATTCAAAAAAAAGTTATAAAATACTCGGATTGTTTGTATAATTAATCACTTCTTAGCCTTCAGTCCAGTATGGCTGGAATAACCCATGGTTTGTAATGAAGTGAAACTATTTTGCTTCACTAGACATACTGCTGAAGATTCATTCAATGTAAGGTTTAGTCGTCTGATCAAAGTCTAATAGACGTTTATTAGTTGATTTCTTGAGTTTGATAATTTAATAGAATGGTGTTATAACTAATTACAATAAATAAATAATCTCTTAAGATTTGTAGAATATTGAAGCTGCTGAGAATTTTTCAGCTATATATCTAAAAATAGCGAAAATCTAAAGAAAATTATTCACATTCCCGTCAATAAGGCTCACAGTGAAGCACACATTCTTCGAGGGATGTTAGGAAATTAGGTTTGAGAGTCAGAAAACTTCTGAAGGGGTTAACGGTATGAAGACTATGAAGAAGATTTATAGCTATCTCTATGCTTTTTGGAATCTGATTTATGAGAGTGTGACTTATGGGGTCCGGATCGCTTCCCGGTGTGCAGAGTCTTGTCTTTGTGCTTGCTGCTGAGGAGTGGATGGATGTCTATGAAAAAGATTAATGCAAACGACTTTGAATTTTCCAATGCAAAGATGTGTTGGCAGTATATAGTGTACCTGTAACTTGAGGTGTAAACTCATCAAAACTTATGTCATGAGTTTTTGCCTTTTTCCGCTTAGGTGGTGCCTGTGAATTATCCTTATTATGGTAATCGCTACTATGATGCCTTCGTTTATGGTGGTGGTGGTTCTCGTCTTGCGAGGACGTGACGGGGTGAAATTCCTGGGGTGGAGCCCAGGAATCTTCTTCCTCAACTTCAGGTGCAATTGGTAAAAACAGAAGAGCGTTAGGATCCTCCTCTTCTTCGTCAGAACTGCAGAAGGCAGGAATTGGTTCAATTCTACAAACATCAACCTGAAATTGTAGACACGTATTATTCGATCGGCCGAATTCACCAAAAACCAGCTAAAAAATACAGAATTGGTTACAGAACCCAACCTGGAATGGTATCAGGCAATACATTATTGATTTTTCTTACCAGGTGCAATTGGTAAAAACAGAAGAGCGTTAGGATCCTCCTCTTCTTCGTCAGAACTGCAGAAGGCAGGAATTGGTTCAATTCTACAAACATCAACCTGTGCAAGATAAGAAACGATTCAATGGGATGAATAACATACAAAAATATAACATGATCAAAGTGTGGTTGTAGTCTTACCTCTAAATCATCATCCATTCTGTTATTCATATTGGCCACAATTTTGTCTTCATCCTCTTCATCAAACTCAGACTCACGTTCCTCGTACTCAACGTTCTCGTCTAGTTCTTTGAAGTCTGGAGCAAAGGCTGACCAATTCTCCACCTGATTTTGAGACCATATAGAGACCACTCCACTACTGATGGAACACGCGATCGGTCGAACTGGATGCCACTAAAAATAAACAGCGAAGCTTAGCACGAATCTCCAAGGATTCTTCCATCGCCTTCTATTTGTTCGCAAAACAAGCAGATAGCATATTATGAGAGCTTACTACGACGTCAAGAAGAAGCTCTCCTTTGGTTCCATTGAGAATTTTAACAAGATTTCCATTATTTTTCTCCCAGATATACAGAGCATGCTGACGACTGGAATTGGAATACGAATTAAAATAAAGTTAGCTACAATAAATATTGTAAATTCAAGTAATTATGTACCTTGAGCCTGCACACACATACTCCCCATCTCCAGAGAAGCAACACTTCTTCCACATCGTTCTAGAAAGCGTGAAAATCTGAGTTAGCATGAAATGATTACAGTAAATTGTGTCCCGTTGGCTGGCCTTACTTGTTCACCAGATCCTGCAATTTTTGAATAGGTTCTGGTTCACCGTCTATACCGCAAGCAACGACTTCATTCGAATTGTAGACACGTATTATTCGATCGGCCGAATTCACCAAAAACCAGCTAAAAAATACAGAATTGGTTACAGAACCCAACCTGGAATGGTATCAGGCAATACATTATTGATTTTTCTTACATCTCCACGACGCGAGAATTCAATGCTTTTAATGGCCGTCGTACTTGCGGCACCCTGCGTGACGCGAAAACTAGCCACAAGCTTTGCATTTGAGGTTCGATGTACTGTGACCTTCCCTTTCGAATTCCCAGTGTAGACGTGTTTACCCCTTCGATCGAAAGATGTTGAGATGCTGGTATCTGTCTAAAATACGATATTCATTTTAAGCAAACAAGCAGCTTTAGCAGCTACTGGATACTCACCTCATCATCTAGTGGAATGACCAATCGCCTACCATCAAGACCCACAACAATTGCCGAATGACGCATTGGACACACCAAGAAATTCTCTGGGTTCCGTGGATTGGATTGTATCTGGAATTAAAAATCAAAATATATCTGGCTATGCTGTCGCGCTGTCAAAAACATGCTTGCCGATGTTAATTACCCTTAAAATAGGAGATGGAAATCTAAACCTATGATCATTATCCCCAGATGCCACGTCGATGATACAGGCAGTGTTATCCGTGGATGCAGTAAGTAACTTCCTCCCGTTTCTCGACCAACTAAAGCCAAACAGAATAAAGTTATTGCTGATTAATGACTATTCATGACTTAATTAGAGAAGAATGGGTCGATTACCTGACAGAGCACACGGGATGGACATGAGTAGTGATAACTTTTGATATTCCACGAGTCATGAAATCCCAAATGACGACACGGCCGTCGTTACATCCGACAGCTAGCAACGTCCCGTACTTATTGAAGGCAGCTGTCATGGCCAAGGAAATACAGTCCAGTACTCCATCTGCTTCTTCTGGATAGTTTTGGCCAAACGATTCTAAATATCAATCAGAAAATTATAATTCAATGAAAACAGCTCCTGTTACTTCGCAGGTATGTGACGGCTGTAGTTTGCTCTAGGGTACACACCCGAATCATCAATTATACTATAGGAATCGGGAAAGTACGAGCAGCGGCCAATTAAAATTTACCTAAGAGTTCGAGATTCATTTCCACGATAGGCCAAGTGGGATGACGGGTGAGATGATATCCAGAACGAAGATCACTAAATGGCCAAGGCTCGGTTCAAAAGCCTACTTCCAGTAACGCACAGATAACTGGTAAATAGAATATACCAAACAAAAAAATACAGATGAACAGATGGTTGTGAAGCGAAAAACCTTGAGGCAGTCGGGGGATCAGATGTCCGAAGCCTCTTTTTGCTGGATCAAAAAAACAGGAGTGAGAAAAACGACGGGTTGCCGCCGCCAGCCAATTATAGTACAATTTTGCCGTATGCAATTAAAACTAGTTAATTTAAAAAAAAATTCTTGTATTGTGTTTTAAGCTTTTCCTCCATCCAAGGGCTCAGTGGTCTAGGGGTATGATACTCGCTTAGGGTGCGAGTGGTCCCGGGTTCAAATCCCGGCTGAGCCCAGTGTGGACAAGTTTTTTACTGTTTTTTTTTTGTTTTATTTCACCCATCGATTAACCTAAAGCTAATGTTATTCAGGATCATCTTCTTTCCTTGAAATTTTAAAGAAAAGGCTGCGCTTGCAATATTTTTATTTTCATTCTGCAGCAATACGAAAATGCTTGCGACAAATTCTCAACCGTTGACTAAAACAGAATTCAAAGGGGATTTTACAGTCAGCCAGCTACCCTTCGATCGTGGAATTGATGTGGATTCTGTAGTCCGCAAAGGCAGACAGGGTGCGTGAATTCATATAGGTCAATTAGTGCTATTATTTCAATAAATCCCGGCCGATAGCACTCACTCACCAGCACATCTATTTTTTGTACAGAGTGCAGGCGGGGCATTGACCCTAAGTGACACTTTCAGGTCGCCAAAACTCTGTCAATAAACTTCACGGTTCCGCACAAATACTAGACCTCATGGATCCGGACAAAAAATAAGTCAATCGTTCGTGCTTGTGGTCTCCTGATTCTAGGAATATATCATACTTGGACACTTTTAGCTTAAAACACGGCCGCCAGAGGTCACTAAATGCTCCGCAAAACACTTCGCCATACTGGGGC
>JABASM010000749.1:0-19136 GCA_019776545.1 Brachystomella parvula
AATTCCCTTAACGAGAACGGGGTCCGCTCCAGATCCAATTCCAAGGGCATAGGCACGAGAATGCTTCACTTTCGCTTTCACGAGATCCAACACTTGATCACGACTTTCCACCTGTGAAACAGAGCAATGAAACCTGTCACATCCGAACGAGCTATATAATATTACTAATTACTCACATGTCCGTCAGTGATGGCAAATATTTGAGTCAAGTAACCCGGAATTTGATTGCTCCTGTAGATACTGTCCAAGGGAGTATAAATGTTTGTACAGCTCTCAGAAATCACGGCTGGAATAGTACATAAAATCTTGTTAGCATGATCCATTCTGGGATTAACGCTTTTTATTACATGAAACGATGCTTTTGGCTGTTTCCAAAGTCGCCTGGTCGTACTTCACGCTTCTTGGGAACATGAAACGGTGGTTAGTGCTGAAGAAGACCACATTAAAGTAGCAGGTCGACGGAAGCGAATGTAAAAAGAGCTGGGAAACAAGGAATCGCGGTAATCAGCGTGTACTTCTATGGATCGTTTAGGAAAATAGCTATATTCTTTACCTTTAGTGCTTGTTTGGCCAACTCGAGCGGTGGGCCTTTCATGGAACTCGAAACATCCATAAGGAAAATGAACTCGTACTTTTGATCGTCTAGTTTCAGCGTGGGCAATAAGAAAGGATTCTTGGGAACGATATCCATGGCAAAAACCGGAAGGACACTATAACCTAAAATTAATTAAATTACCTAAGGCCTAGTAAAAGTTTACTGATGACTGATGAGATTGAAGCACACTCACTCACTCCCCCCGGAGGAGAGAAGAGATCTCACTGCATCTTTTTCTCGTGAATACGACTTTCTGCATAGGATAGATGATGGGCAGCAGAATGCTGAACAAAACAAAATAATTCATTAGATTCACTTGCTCCTTCCTAAAATAATCCTAGTTAAAACTAAACACTGATCACGATTCGATTCATAGCGAATTCCTTTTTTTTTAATTCAAAGGGGAAAATCACCCCCATTGAATAATTTTTTTCTTTTATTTATCCGCCTGGACTTTGCATATAAAACATAGTACACCTTAATTCACTTACTATAATACTAAAACGGACGATAATAACCAGTATTTTTTTTAGAAATTATAGGGAACAAAAAATAACTAAATTCCAAGAAATTACATTCATATAATAGGCTTTAGTGCAGTTTTCAATAAACGCTGGAGTGTATTTTTTCTTAGCAGCTCAGTCCCCGACCGACAAGCCGGCTCAAGCAAACACACGGATTGGTTTCAGAAGAGCAGGTTTAAGCGACATTTTTAACTGGTGTAAAATTTTGGACTCAATCTTTTCCCCAGCTACAACAAATTCAGCGAATCCACCCCCTTTTTCAGCGATTCCATCGACAAGGGGACGATCTACTCCAGATCCGATACCAAGAGCATAGGCGCGAGAATGCTTGACCTTCGACTCCACAAGCTTCAAAACTTGGTCAGGATTGCACACCTTCAAAGAGAAAATAAAAGAGGTTCAGATTTGGTTAACCTCAGATTTTAACTGTTGGATTTATCTCAGGCTTACCTGACCATCTGTGATGGCAAATATTTGTGTCAAGTACCCAGGAATTTGATTGTTTCCGTAAATTTTGGTCAAAGGAGAGTGAATATCTGTACCACCTCCAGCAGTTATGGCTTTTCATGTTAAGAGTTAAGGGAGCTCGATAAAGTACAGTAGGAATTACTCGACAATCGAATTTTAAATTTTTACCTTCAATAGCGTTTTTTGCAGTATCCAAATTAGCCTGGTCATATTTAACACTCCTAGGAAAAATGAATTGGTAACCGTCATTGAAGAATACCACGTTGAAGTAGCAGCTTGATGGAAGGGAATGAAGGAACAACTGTCAAGTTTTGAAACAGGGGAAAAGATAATTAATTAATGTATATAATAGTATAGTAGTAGTAGTATTAATATTGAAAAGCAAAACAAAAACAGGCAGAAAAAAAAATTAAAATTAAGTGATTAACATAAAGGGAAATTGATTGTGAATAACAGAATTGAAAAAACTCACTTTTAAAGCTTGCTTTGCTAATCCAATTTGTGATCCAGCCATTGACCCAGAAATGTCCAGAAGAAAAATGAACTCATATTTTTGGTCATCTAGTTTTAGCGTCGGTAGTAAAAAACGGTTCTTGAGCACGATTTCCACCATTGCTTTCAATCAAAATACACCCGAATGATAAGATGGTTTAACACTTCCCTCACCAATTTCTTAGATATGGCGTCGTCCTGTGAGCTAGTTGGAATACCGGCAGCGCATGAATGAATGGATATAAAACACCCCGTTTTTAATACAAACAGCTGCCGAGGTGTACTGGATCACGCCTGATAATAATCATTCCACCGAACTTGGCTTTTAACTTTGTTGACCCTTGAGGTCAATTTGTCTGTCTCTTTCGGCCGCCGTGCTCTTCCCTATACTGTGGGAACTGTGGGTGGGACTACTGGGAGGATGATGGAAAAAAGGTTCCGAGAGAAGCTTTCACCAACTCAAATTAAATTAGCCGTATTTCAAGTTGCACTTTTAGTTTTCGAATTTTGTTTCGATATGTAATATTTTTTAATTCCGCGAGGTTCAAATGCACCCAATCACGACGTTTACTGGCCTAAATCGGCACCAATTTTAGGAGAAATCGAAAAGAAAATTTAAGTTGAGCTGGAAAATGCCTGCCGGACCGCCGAATAGCTTGGTGTGGCAAGTGTTAACAGTGAGACAACCAAACTCAATGCAAGTCAGTCAGGTCACCACACCAAGTCTGTCACCGCACGGAGAATACAGAATTTTGTGATATGCGTTTATTAACGGAATCAAAGTCCCTCGATCCGCCGGGTCCGACTACTACTGGGGGGTTTGGAGAGGAGAACAATCGAGCATTATTTTTTCTTCCAGGTTTTGCCATGGCATGCACCCTCTAACAAGTAGTCAGTTCACCTCTTACCTCTGTAAGCACTGCAGCGCTAGCCGTTTAATTAAATGCCGGGACTCAATAACCGCGTATGGGTACATGGATGTAGATGCGGAGGCAGGCTACTAAACTCAGCGACGCCATTCGAATACACCCTTATTGAATTCCAGCATTCAATTAAATTATTACACCATCCATATTTCTACTGAAGTGCATAGAAAATTAAGTTGAAAATTTTAATTTCCTTCATATATGTAATGAATTTTAATTAACAAATACAGAATATTTCCATGCTATGCCTCTGTCCCAACTCTAACTTGGAGTTCGAATTATCATAAACTATGGTAGAGCTACAAGCACGAAATCCAGGTCCTTTATTATTTGACGTATAGGTATAGAGTATGATACTTCTGTAACTTGTCAATGGTGGACCGGACATCTTCGATACTGCAATTTTCATTCCCTTCGATTTGATCCACAATCTTCTTCACATCTCTCTCGATGGTTGGAGAAATGGCAGGGTGGATTTTGGGGTTGCTTCTGACACTTTCAAGAACCGCTTCTGCTATGCTGCGCATATTTTCCAGTGCCTCTTTCATCTCAGTGTTTTCCAGAGTAATTTTTTTTGCACCTTCAAAGCGGAGAAAGACTTCCTGTATCTTTTGCTTCGAGGCTTCAAGCACTCCCTCCGGTAGGATGAAAGTAGGGCGAAAATCAATAGGCAGGTCCTCACGCTCGGCTTTCAATTTTACACCTGCCAAAATTCCTTCGTTGTTCAAGTGATAGTGGAATCTAGCTTTGACATCTTTGGCACGACCGAAAGGTTTGATGCTGATGGTTGCGATGAGGTCCTTTTTCTTTCCCATTCCAACTTCAAATAGTTTGATCTCTGATCCTACCCGAACGATTTTAGTCAAGTCAAAGCTACGCCGATTATCACCATCCAACAAAAAGGCATTTCGGTCATAAATGTCTCGTTTTGCACCCCTGTCTTCCTCAGTCATCGAGTAAACGGTGGATTCCTTTACCATTAGCTTCTTTGTTCCAACCATTTCAGCGTAGTGCATGACTCCTTGAAAGATAAAATTCTCCGATTCGTGGATAGGACAGTCTGAAACCCCTTTGAATTTCAAGAAAGACTTGCCAACTGAGTCTTGGACTCCAGCAGTCTGAGCAAATACCGTATCATCCGGTTTGCCATCGTTAGGTAATACCGCCTTCAGAAAATCCTGAGGTGCAGAACTTCCGTGCCCAAAGAATAACTTCACGGACTCGAGGAGCGGCTTTGACTTCTGCTCACTAAAATGCAAGTCTCCTTCACTTCTTTTCATCTCCACGCAGTCTTGATAAACCATGAACCCAGCGGCGTCAAAATGGTCATCACTCGCAACAGCGACGACAAGCTTGGTCCCTTTGGACTTGAAGACTTTATTCCTGTGCCAACCGACCGCAGCGGCGGCAGGTTCCGAGAGAAGACGGACATTTTCAAATCCTCCAATCCAAGCGGCGTCCCTTGTCACTTGTCGGAGTTCCATGTTGTACCAAAGTGGAATTGTGACAACTGCACCTGCCAGTGGAGTATTCAGTGACACCTCAGCCTCTTCTTTGACATGACGAAGCAATAAACCCAGGAACTCATCAAGGCTGAATAGAAGTTGAGTACCAAGGAGCGAAATCGGGTACTGCGTCTTTCTACCCTCGGTGAATGTCGATAAGAGATCCTGAAACATGACCGTACACACAGGTCGCTGAGCCCCTCCTCCAATATGCAATGTCCCATCCTCATTCCATTCGATCAAACAGGGCAACCAGGTTGGAGTGTTTGTTTCAGGACCCCGAAATTCAACGTGACGGAATTTCTTCTCATTTGTGTCGAAAATTCCAGCTCGGATATACTTTTGCCCCAACTCAATTCCAAGGAAAATCTTCTCCACGATCTTGGGCAAATCTTTGGATAAGCTCGGCTGAGAAGAGGTAGGAAAGGCAGCTTTCTTTTTCTCCTGTTCCTGCCTCCGCATTTCTTGTTCCCTTTCCCTCCGCTGCTTCTCTTCGCTTTCTCTCTGCTGCTTCCTGATTCTAGCTTCCTCCTCCATTCGTTGCTTCTCTTTGTTATCAGCCTCCAGCTTCTCAGTTTGTTCCTCCTTGAAATCCTCGAATGCTTTTTCGAGGCTTTTCCGCAAACTCTCTTCCTCTCCGTCCATATTTTCTGCGATTTTCCTGACGCTGATCTTGTGGACGGCCACGACTGCTCTTACAACTTCACTGTGTGTGTTCTTGAGCCAGCATTCATTTTTCATCTTTTGCAAACCCTCTTTCGCGATTCTCGCCTTCATGTCCTCGATGTACTTTGATTTCGATTCACGCATGGCTTTCTTCAGCAACTTGCAGTTGGTCTCAAGCTTAATTTTGTTTTCAGCAACAAAGCTCTGCAGAGATTTTCCGAAGTAGAATTTGAGTTCTGGGACTCGATCCGTGACTCCAAAAATAGTTGAGTACTTGCACACATCCTCAAAGTACTTAATGGCTTCTCGTGTCAACAATTCATGGAATTTTTGAAGATTCCGTGTGCTGTGAACTTTCCCTTGGAGGAAGTGTTTCATTTCTTTTATGTAGCATGATTTGATTGTGTCTACTGCGAAGTCTCGAACTTTTTCTTCATTCGTGCGAATTATCGCCGTACGCCGAGCGAAGCTGGAGGTGAGCTGATCCAATCCACTATTTAATACATCTTCGAAATTCTTCTCATCATCCCCCTCAAGGGAACCCTGCTGGAAGTCTGAAAGCGCAAGTCCTCTTTCAACGTTCAGTTTGTCAAGTAAATCTTCATCTTTGGGGCAAATGAATAGCTCGAAGTGTTTTTCAAAACGATCCTTGAATGTTTGAACCAGGAGCACGACCTGATGTCCTCGTTGATTCCATCGTTTCATGTGGTCAGATGCTGCCTGGTTGTAAAGCTGCAGATACTTTCCTCTAAAGTCAGCACTTGTGTTAAGAGCAGCAGATTTTCCACTGAGAATTCTCCCCGATCCTTGCCTTTCATGCTCCTGGTTGGCAATACCTGAGACTAATTTTCTGAGTTCTAAAATCCCTGCTTCGGAGTATCCAGAACGGAACTGCTCAATTCGACCCTCAACCTTCAGCATTAGGGTTTCATGCATTTCCATCATATGAGCGCGGGTGCTGTCATAGCGAGAACGAAGGAATGCCTGGGATTGAGTCCACTCTTTGTCATCAGGGGTCAACCTGAATTTCTCAGTAAACTGCGACCACAGACGTCCTTGAAGCTTGTTTTCCTCCTGGTTCAATCTGGTATCGGAATGGCAGAAATAAATCTTATCCAAAGCCCTTTCGTACTCGTGAACAAGGCTCTCACAGTCCTTCAGTGTGGGAACCGAACGTGGTGGCGGAGGTGGAGCTAATCTCGTTTGCACGGAGAAAGGTGACTTTTCATGGGTTCTGGGCGGGTCCATTGTGTTGGGTAGTACATTTGAAGTTCCATAATTTGAGTGGATTGATGAAGACGACTGGGCATTGTGCTGAGATTTCTGCAATTCATTCAAAAGTTGCTCCATGAAAAAGAAGAAACACCAAAATTCTTCCGAGTTTAAAGGGTCAGTAATGGAATTCGTGGTGCAGAAATGACTGGTTGAGGTGCTCACCAAGGTGTTCCTAGCAGCCATAAATTCAGCTGGATTTGTTGGTGGAACTGAATAGAGATGACATGCTTTTGTGGAGAATTCGGAAAAGGCAGCTGCTCGAACTTGAAGCTGGAATTTCATTCCCTCAACCAGTAAAGGAGACGACGTGAGTTCCTGTTCGGAGACTTTCGATCGAGTGATTGCAGTAGTACCCTCAGCTTTTCGAGGGCATGTTTGTTCCTGTTCAGTTTCGGTAGCTGATTTTTTTGAATCAATTATGCTCTGCTCCTGCACATGCGCTGGTAGGGGAAGAATTTGATGCTGTGGCTGTTGCCTGACTCCAAATTCTTGAAGAACAGGGGATCCGTGTCCCTTTGGCTTGATTTTATCTTCAAATGCTTCAATTTGAGCTTCTACTAAGTGTCGCTCAGCTGCAGTTAGAGTGGAGAATGATTGGGGTTGTTTGACTTCAGGATTTTGATGAAGGAGAGGTTCCCGTTCCTTTGCTTTGATTGGATCTTTAAAATCTTCAACTTCGTCAACCTCAGCTGCGACATCAGTGGAGATGTCGACAAGGCAAGGTGCGTCAACATCCATTTCCACCTCTTCTTTTTCATCTGCTGACACATCCATTGAGGAAATCATTTTCGCCAAGACTGCATTCATGTGGCTGCAGCAATCCTTCATTCGACTGCAAATGGCGTGAGAATATCGATACACGGGCTCCTTGAATTCCAGACGGGAGATTTCTAGCGCATCGGTAATGAAGTTTTTCAGTAAAGACGAGAAGCGACTATCCAGAGCTGAGTATTCTCCACGAAAAAGAGGGAACGGAGACTTGATAAATTCCGGCTGAGGCAGAAGATGGCAAATCAAAGCTTCACCCAGTGCTTCCGGAATCAGCCACCCTGGTGAAGATCTTAAAAATTTCTCCTGGAAATGCTTCTGTCCATGAGCCGGTCCAAGCCCAGCAGAACTCGAGTCTCTGACAATGAAGGCAAGGCTTGGCTTGATAGTAAAGTCCTCCTTGAATTGATTGTATGCAAGCCCGAGATACCCAGGTGTGACGCTCTGAAAAGGATTCAAATATTAGTAAGTAATTTTTTATGATTTTACAACAATAGTCCCACCCCAGAGCACTTACACTGATTTCTTCAACTTCGTTAAAAATGATTAGGGAGCAGGTGACGAGACCCAGAGTCAGGAAATAATGGTAAAAATCTCCATCCGTAGCGTCTGCGTGGAACTCCAGCAAAAAGACGTCAACTTCTCCGCCAGCTTCTTTTTCAAGCGTAATTGACTCCGGCCAGACCTCGATTCCAGTTGGATGGTGCTCTGTGAGATTCCATGGAAATCCTTGCAACGCTTGAGTCTTTGACTTCGATTGCATCCAAGTCCCATAGCCATTGCTTTCGAGAAATCGAATTATGTAGTTTAGTAGAAATGACTTCCCACTTTTTCGCGGTCCGAAGACGCCGATAACTGCGATTTCCCGGTTGGACTGACTCTCAGGCTTGAAAATTGCATCCACGACTTCGTGATTAATGAGAAGAAGTCCTCCACCGTCTCGCCTAGCAAGTGTCAGCGTATTCATTTTCTATTTGCCCTTCACCCTAAGAGAAGTCATCAGGTAAGTCACATGTATTAGTCTTCTTTTCAAAATGTAGTTACCTGAATGTCAGGCCTTCAGCTTCCTCCGTTCAATAATTACTTCTGACGTTTTTCCTGCCTAGCACTGATCTGCTGTCAAGAAATTAACAATTGCGATTAATTTCACCCTGTATTTGATGACTGGTGCCTTTAAAAATATTTATACCTGAACTTACAAAAAACTTGGCTTTCTGAATAGCGAAGTGGTGTTAATTTTGAGTCAACACAGGGATTTCAGACTCTGCGTTCTCTCTTCGTCGATCCTTTTCCTGAAATATAAAAATTCTGACTACTAACTAAACTAGGCTAGGAGCTCCCATAAAAGCCCGGCGACAGTTTAGAAAATTCACCTGAATAGTGATGGAATACCGAATCCCTGTTTATAGGGCGGCTCTTCTTAATTTCTGGCTAATCCGTCTCCTAATCCAAAGTCAACAAACAAAAACGTTTTCACTTCGTAATGAGCAGATGCAGAAAAACCTCTTGCGAAGGTCTTACCCAAATTATTATGCAACTGACCCAATTGCAGCCGCTTCTTCCAATTTGACTGGGATTCAGTTAGACCCACTTGCGGTGATCTGTCCCTTCCCTACGTTTTTCAGTACTACATTTAGAACGAAATACGCATGAGTTCGTACTGAAAAGGAGATTTTCAATTATATAATCAAACAGTTACAAGCATTGAACAAAAAAATGGAGGAGGCCTTCATCACATAATTTTTCTGAGAAATCCTGCTGAAGAAGAGGTCTTGGCCCAAAAACCTGCAATCCTTATTCCCTGGTTTTCTGAAAATTCGTGTGCTAAAAGCCTTGCCTATCTTTTCAGTCCATCAATAATGCCTTGTAACGTATTTTTATAATTACTGGCATTGCCTTTTTTAAATTGCTTACCGTTTAGGATGTTGAATTTCTGCACTCTATTACAGTCAAGTCCTTGTTCTGACACACCACACCCACAGTAAAGGGCAATGAAAAGAAGCGACTGAGGTTTGTTTCGAGTGTTTGCGAACAAAAGAACTCAATGCAAAAAACAACGCCGACCCCGGAGATTCGATTTCAGAAAAATATAGCAGCTACTGCTATACATGCTACAGCTACAGCTCCAAAGGCAGGGCTGTAATGATTTGGTGATTCATAATCCGGCCTTTTCGACGTAAAGGCATGATTTGCCTTGCCTTCAATGATCAGTTGATCAAGTTAACGTGGCGCCAGCCACCCAAAATGCCACGCTGAAAGAATTTTCGTATTAGTAATTATTATTCACATTGGATTATTTCAATGAAACAGAATTTCTCTGAGAATAATACTGGAAAGAGGGGAAGATCGTTTGGTTTTGAAATAAAATCGCGACTTATTATTGCTTGATAAGCAGTTTCATGTTCGTATCTGCTTTGTCTTTTGCAGATGACTCATATTTCCAGTCATTCATTCTTTTAGAGTTAGAGTTCTTGGTTACTGACCGGCTTTATCTATCTTTTCACTCCCCCCCCCCCCCCCCCCCCCCCCCACTCCATCATCTTAACTTGTTCTCCACCTCCATCATCGAAGAAGATTCAGGGAAATTCAGGCTGATTCATCAATCAGGGAAATTGTTATAACTGAGGCGTTGAGAAAACGAAACAGAAGTTTTTTTTTCAGAAGCAGGCGATTAGGACTGTGTGTGCGATAGCGGCTGGAAATTGAGGTAAGCCGAAAGTCAAAGGCAAGAGTTGCAAGCGATCTGTCCCTAAATATTTCGCAATTCAACAGTATTCATTCCTATCCTTTCTTTTCCAGGTAGCTTCTTCTGTTCTGTTGAGAGGAAGATGACCACGTCTCATCAGGAGGATTTATTTCACAAAATCACGGCCCTCCAGCTCTTCGATGGCTCATTCAACTTGGACAGCAATTTTGCTGGGACTCTGAAGTTAAATCTTTCCACAATCACATCAGGTGAGTTTGGCTACTCTCATTTTTCAGAGATCTAAATGATATGGGGAGTATGGTTCTTGATTCTGACACATTTTTTTTATTTTTAACAGAATGTAATCGAAATGGCTGGAACCCTAAAGCCTTTGCTACCAGCTTGGCCTTGGCTTTCTTTCTACATCGTCTCCCCTCACTTCAAGAAGACTGGGAATTAGTGGCTGACAAATCTAAAATCTGGCTGCTCCAGAGCTACTCATCGGTTGCTGATTCTATGTTTGAATCCGCTGAAAAGATAGTCAAGGCTTAACTAAGATTCTTTTTTATTAGCATTTCTTCGTATGTAATCACTTGCTATTTTCTACATCTTTCAGAAAATCAGAGATAAAGAATCAGAAATGAAAGCAGAAACACTGAAGCTGAAGTAACCGTGTATACTGACTGGAGTGAAAGATAATTTATCAGCTTCTTTATTAAGTTCCAGCTTATCATAGTTACAATTTTTAGGATCCATGGATTCATTGAAAACGAAAGTGGTGAAATTTAAAGGATTAATGAAAATTGCTAACTGTTCAGAGGGACAGGCTGAGCACCCCCTGGTCTTTGATTCTTGTTGTCTGTGATCTCGGTCACGTTGAAAATCAGATCAGTTCCAAGAGACGCTGTGAAAGTCCCACTCAAGCGCACACTTAAAAATTTCCCCGAATTCGTGATCAAGCCTGGCTTGATTCCCTTTGAGATAAGGTAATCACGCATAACGTTTGAAGCACCAGCATTTTCATTCGTTACTGCTAAGTAACAGCAAGAGCAGGAATTGGTTTCAGCGCACTTAGCTGGACAGTAGGATCTTGCGCATGTCATGTAGCACGTGGACGTCGGTGTCCCATCTTCACAATAGATGAGTGCCACATTTTCAATTGTTTCATTCTTGGTACCATTCAGATAGACTCTACCAACAGCTTCAAATGGGAGTTCAATGTCGTTGAGCCAGTTGACGTAGCCATGGGCTTGGATTGTTGTGAAGGGAGGGATGGCCACTTGCCGAGCAATTCCGTACTGTCGTTCAATTTGTTGGGATATGGATTGCGTGGAAGCAAATTCTATTGTTGCTGAGGCACTGATCCCACCTCCTCCCATATTCGGTAAATTCACGTTGACATCTCCCCCGATAATTCCAGTCAGGGATTCCGTGAAGGATAGGGACCATTGTTGCGTGAGTGTTTGGCTCTCACTGAGGGAGATGATTACCGACGCTGGAGAATTATTGGGTACTGTGATTTTGTCAATCAAGTCTATCGGCTCGTACATTTCAGAGAGAACTTCCTCAGATGGAATTTCGTATTTGAAGTTTCGGACGCTGACCTTGAGTGGCAGCTCTCCATTAGACACCACATAATTCCGTGTATCCAAAACACGGTTTCCTGAACTGTAAAAGTATTCTGAGCTATTTTTTACACATGAAACAATTAGTTGAAACTGTCTTACATGAAATCCGAGAATTCCTCATAGTGAATTCCAGCAGCTCTTAACTCCCCCAGCGTTGCATCTTCTAAAGATGGCGGAGCTACAAGTGTAATTTTCACCTTCTCAAGCTTTGCAAAGAGTTCGGCAAGATTTGGCGTGGATGCTTTAACGTCAAATGTATATATCTGAGCAAATAAAAATGAAATCAGAAATATAAACTGGAATAAATAGCTCGCGCTATTAATAATTGGAATCCAGGTGACAGCAGCGGTTGAGCAAAATTATGAAATCAATCAGAAAAATTGTATCTTATTCTTACTCCCGTTCCTGATTCTTCCAAATCCCTGAGAAACTGAAGCTGCTCGACGGAGGATGGAAATACGCTCCATGTCTTTGAATTTTCGTATTTTAATTTTAAAGAATTGATCCCCGTGAATTGTGGCAGCAATAGTACTGCAACTATGGGAAAACAAACTCTCTCAGGAAATTGCATTGCTGTGATTGTAACAATGGCTGGTGAAGAAGTGATTTTCTTTGGTGTGAAAATTTCATGCCTTTTTGTTTTATTTTAAGCAAAGTACGGAAGGGTTCTTTTTAATTTTAGATTTTCCTGTGTTTTATTTTTAAGGAAGTCAGTCGTACTTACCCTGGTACTTACCTGGTTTATAACCTAGGCAAAAATAAATTCTACCTGAGTTTGAAATATGTTTCCTCAAGGAAAAATGGTAGCTTTGTGATTTTAACGTTTTAGGATTTCTGAAGTTTTATTTCCAAAAACTCTGAATCTTTCTCTGCATTTACTTTCCGCAATGTTTTTTTGAAATGTAAAGTTACCTCGTTTTTGATACAAAAATTAATTTTCTTAACAGGCGTTAGAAATGGATATGCAGTTCCGCTTCTCTGTTCGTAAACTGCTTCCATCCTTGGTGTCCACGGCTATTATTATGTCCGCCCAAAGTCAGTTCTTTCTTGCTAAACATTATCTGCTAGATGCCATTGCTGAAAGAGTTGATTTTGGCTCAAATTGGTGAAAATAAAGTTATGACTAGAAATTAAATTTTAAGGTATTTTTTAAGCCATTGATCCACAGGTGAAGCACCCCTCTGAGCTCCTAGGCGTGTGGCAGCTACTGCTCCTCTTTCAAGTATAGCTTTATCTTTATCGGCTAATGAGGTCAAAGTTAACTTTAATTCTTGCATAAATTACTAAGAAATATCAGTTGAAAAATCGTTTCCGGACCGGAATTTCAGATATTAATCATTCAAGGCCAAGAATTATGCTCGTGCTTGGGATCTCTGATAACAGTGATAATAGTACAAGTTAGAGCGAATCAGAATTTCACACTGTTTCTTTACAATTATTGTCATTTGCAACAGAACGGATGAACGCTTGAGTTATTCAAATTTTCTAAAGAAAATGAAAGTTTTTAAAATGGGCAATAAAAATATTGCAAAATAAAGTGATT
Organism: Brachystomella parvula; assembly: GCA_019776545.1. Classification (NCBI taxonomy): domain Eukaryota; kingdom Metazoa; phylum Arthropoda; class Collembola; order Poduromorpha; family Brachystomellidae; genus Brachystomella; species Brachystomella parvula. The sequence continues at coordinate 13,077 of JABASM010000749.1, forward strand.
GCACAAAAACAAGGGAAGTGGAAAGAAATGATTGTGGCGTGTAGCAGGTAGGTGAGGATGAAGTGACAGAAAACCGCATCTTCATCATCAAGGGATTGGGAAAATAATTCTTTGGGATGATCTAATTTTACTTCTTCATTTTTCAGTACATCTTCATCACCCCTATCATCATTTTTGGCGATAAACCTCAGACCAATGGATTTATTCAAGCTGATCGATAACTTAATTTTAGCTTTCTCATTTTAGCTTTATTCTCAGTTAACGTTTCAAAGAGCTACAGACACAAAGTTCGATAGGCGACATTAATTTAGAAGTGCGTTCGTGAACTTTGGCATGTGTAATAACGTGTATCTAGTATGTACGTGAGGGCAGTGGATTGTTTCCTTCTGCCAGTGTAAAATGAGTACAAAAACTAGAAGAGATAATTTACCGGAAATCCTAATTAAGGTAAACGGTAAATAATTAACCAAATGATTTGAGCGGATTATTTTAATTTTTTCTTGTGTGATACAATTGCTCACAGGCGTCATTGGTGCTGTCCCTCCATCTGACATGCTCAATCCAATCATGTGCAGGCGATATTCTCTCATCCAGTACATCTATACCGGTTTTCTACGATTCAGGTGAATTATAGTAAGATACGAAGTAATCGACCATTCGGTTGAAAATGAACTTAATTTTTTGGTTAATGCTGATTTTCCAGATTCCTTCGACTTTCCCCAGTTTGGTACCTCAAGAAATTCCTCGGAGAACCCATTTAAAAGATGGCACACGTTTCCTAGTCTGGATCTAAAACTCAAGCTACGTTCGCTCGACTCCGACCGTCCTTCATGGCTATCTCGACAACTAGCAGCACCTAATCCCACCAAGCCTGCACTCTTCTCTCCGGAGAACGTGATAACTGCCACGGTGAGTGATTTGACATACTCTGGATTCGGCGGAACCCCTTACGTCTCAGCAATCGAAAGGCTGATGCGGAGACAAAAAGAAAAAAATGGAACTTCGATTCAACCTGAGGAGACAAGTTACACAGAACCTCCCCCTCAGCCTTCAGCTTCATCTACTGCATCCCCTGCTACCCAATCAGTGGACTTCAGGATTGACCAGAAGGAACCCGACCACACAGAGCAGGGGGAGGATTATGATGAAGATGATGAGGGACTCTCTGAAGAAGAAGTACCAGCTAACGAAGACCCAGAGGTGAAAGCAAATCAAGCAAAAATTGAAGCTTCTGGAACTGAAAACCGCCGAGCACGGGCAAAGAACGTCGTGACGGCCGATGCAATTGGAGGTAATCGACCAACCCTAAAACCATTTCATTTCACCACCACCCTGGCTCCACCCTCAACGACGACACAGGCTGTAGTTCCTAGACCCCGATCGAAGGGCCCCAGAAATCGTCCGGAAGGACGCCGACGGCACAGAGAAGGAAAAAAAGTTACTTCACCACATAATTATAACTTTGCTCCGACTCAGAATCCAATTACTGTTGCACATAATGAAAGTGACGTATCAAAAGAAGACGTCCAGGAATTCAAAAATGCTCATTCCTCCTACGGGGCAAGGGTAAATTCTTCTGATCAGGAGCAAGAAGAAGAGCCTCGTTTCCCGCTTGGTCGTGGCCAAGAGATTCAGGAAAACCTACCTATTCAACCGGTTCACAAAGAGTTGCATCAACCAATGAGAGAAGAGCTACCTCAACCTCCTGCTGTTGTCATACATAGAACTAAAATAATACAACCAGAAGTACCAAGCCCAGGGCAAAAGCTAGAGGCTGAGGAAGACTTACCTTTCTACAAGGAATCCGGTGGTGTTTTTGAGCATAAACGTTCAGAGAACGACGGAAATCATAATTTCGGGCCTGCAGTGAAATATGCTCCAACAAATAGTCAGGCCTCACAACATCCAAATCACAACTATCAAAATACGAGGCCGGGGCCTCCATACGAACCCCCACCACCTCCTGTTGAGGAGCTTGTTCAAGCTTCCACATATCGTCCAGTACACCGCCCTCCGCTTCCGCTCGCACAGCCTCCCCTTTATGAAAGACAAGCTCCGCCGTACTCCCACCGCCAGGATAGACCAGGAGCACATCATCCCCAGCCGCACCGCCCATTTGCACCTCCTCCCGAATACAATGCTTATGAACAACCTTATGAGAGGCAGCAGCACAATCCTCATCCGCTTCCCCCTCCTCGGAGGCCACCAGAGTATGAAGATTATCATCGCCCACCCGAGCCGCCGACTACGGAGAGAATCATTCATTTCTTTGACCCGCCTCCGCCAAGGCATGACCCTGCCTCTGACTATTTCTACGGCGATCCTAGAGCTCCAACTCCAGAAACAAAGGATTCGAAGCCAAAGGCACAAGAAAAGCGCCGTGGCAGGCATGAAGAAGAAGATGACCAGACGGTTAACAAACCGAGGTCAACCAGCAGAAAAAATGGGCAAAAATCTAACAGGGATCCAGGAAACAGGGATGAAGATTATGACAGAGAACGAGAACAGCCTGATTACCGTCCAGCCCGTCCTCAACAGAGGATTCCCGAAAATGACTACCCTCCAAGACAAAATCATCCTAATGAAGAAAGACATGGAGGTCCAAGCTACCGAGATGATAGAAACAAAGGTGGCTTCAGAGAACCTTTCCAACCTTCACGTCCTTTCAAGTAAGTAACTCGTACTAATTGTTCCAATAACTTGAGTTAACCCCTTATGAATTTGGAATAATAGTCCGCCGTCGAGCCAAGGAGGATTTTACCCCCTGCCTAACCACAATCCCAATGGTGGAAGACAGTCAGATCGCAACAAAGACTACCATCGTTCGCCAGGACGTGCAGGAGCAGGACATGATGCCGATCGCCAACGCTATCCCTCACCGGCTGTACTCGACCCCATTTACACCATGTCAATCCAAGAATATGATGAAGGCTTACGCCAAAAAGCTAGCCAGCGAAAGCCACCTCCGGCGAGACCAACTCAACCTCCAAGTTTTAATGAGGGAGACCAAGCCTTTCCACCTGAATACTCCGGCCATCAGCCGGGAAATAGACCAAGGGGAAGGCCAAGGGATGAGCCGGAAGAAAGGCCAAGAAACAATTATGCAGATCCTGGATTTCCAGCCTTCGATAAAGAATTCGGATATGAGGCAGAGCCAGAACACGAGAATCGGAATCCACCTAGGGACGAGTATGAACACAAAGCGCCACAGAGACCTTATGGGAATAATAACGAGTATGACCCGCATCGACCAGATCCGCATCGACTCCATCCAGAGCGAGACAGGCCAAGAGAAAGACCCCCTGTTCCGCCATACCCTCCTCGTAACCCACCATTCGGAGTATTTCCACCTGAGTTTGGATTTGGCCCAGGAGCCGGAAACGGCGGTGGTCCTCACCGGCAGAGAGAACAGCAAAGGGATTCGCATTTTCCACCTCTTCAAAGCTCAAGGGACTACCCTCCTGACCACGGTTTCCCACCCCGTGACGACAACCGCTACAGGGAAAGGGACTATAATTCAGATGATCGTCCGCCGCCGAGTCCAGTTCGCCATCATGAGCAGAATGGAAGAGATAATTATGAAGATACTCGACGTGATAGGCATCGGGAAGATGACAAGGAGGAAAGAGACGTGGATGATGACTACGAGAGTGGACACCGAGCAACTGTTAGGCCTAAAGCAGATGAACCATACGACGAACGGGAAAATGATGAAGACAGCCAAGAGGAGAGACCACCTCCTCCTCGAAAAAAACAACGAAAAGAAGAGGAAGAGGAGGAAGAGGAGGAGGATGAGGAGTCTGAAGAACCAAGAGATAAAAAGCAAAAATCCGAAGAAAAATCCCAAGACGATGAGGAAGAGGAGGAGGAAGAAGGAGCTGATACGAAGCAGGGTAAAACCAAGAAACCTCCACCAGAAAAACCAAAATCCGAAAACGCCGGAAACTTGGACGATGATATTTCCGGAATCGAGAGTGAATTCGGATTTTTTGGTACCTAGCGATATTTCCAATGATTTCAAAGTTAAATTTAATTTGTTTTTAGGTCCTCAAGTCCATAGGCCTCAACAGCACCAGCCACAGCACCATCCCAATCAGTTTCAGCAGCTCCAGCCACACCCACAGTTCATGAGACTAGGAGTTGGAATCCCTCATCCAGCATTTGTTCAAGCCTCTCCCGTTGCACCGCTCCCTACTAATAACGCTGGAATAGCTGCCGCAAACCAGGGAATCGGACAACCCTAACCAAGGGTAAACTACAAGATTTATAAGCACAAAGTGGAACACATGCTGAAATAAATAATTCAAAATAGATTGAATACAGGGATGTCTTTAAATGCTTCCTTATAATTTGAGGCGATTAGTGGTAGTTTCTGGAGTGGTTGATACAGACTCTTCCATTCGGCATCGGTTGAGAAGCCTATCAATTGGATTGCAGAAAACGAGCTGCAAAATTCCTCTGACAAGATTTCGGACTGGAGTCGGTGCTCTAATTCCTAAAGAATTATCCACGATCCCAAAAATATTTCCATTAGCCACGTTGAGGAGTATTTTGTCAACTTGGTTGAGAATATGGGCTGGAGCAACAGTTGGACGGGGTGAGGTTGTGCTGCTCGCCGTGGTGGTTGTTTTGACAGGGACGCTTGCTGCAGTCGTCGATTCTTTAACTGCTGCTGGGACCGCAACTGATTCTGGCTCTCCCTCAGTCGTTTCTTCAACTCTTTTCTTATCCAAGACAGCTTGAGCCACGAGGTACTGAATCAATTAAATAAAGTTTAAGTTAAATAAAAAATGAAGGTGTGATATAGAGAGAATCGACCAAGCCGATACCTGAGCAAGGAGGACTTTCGCATCTTTTTGCAACCTTGTGTCATTTGGAGATATGAGCATTTTTATCATTTCTATTTCCTTCATTGTTAGCATCTGCTGCATATCGGCGTATTCAACCTGTTCCTGAGTTGACCCTGACATGACCTACAGAATAAATGAAAACTTAGCTAAACCCAAGTACGCTCATCATTTCTGAAGTTTCTTACCGACTCCAATTTGTGGCATAGAAAAACAATAGCGACTACAGCAATCAGCCGCGTAGTGGTTGACAAATGCATTTTTAGCTCTGGAAACTCTCTACAGGCAGAAAAGAAAGCCCAATAAACTTAGTCATACAAAAGAATACGGCTTTTTATGGATTCGTCATTTACTTCCAGACATTGGATTTCTCGTATTTATTATTTTTCAGAAAGGTTTATCCCACTAACTAATTTATCAGCTTGGGATAAATAATTAATGACACATACATAAATGGGGTTAAGCTGAAGAGAAAGTTGATCGCATAGCTAAAACTTTCGTCTCAAAAATATTGGTTGATGCTGCATTTCATTAACGAGAATCATGAATCTGATTGACATGAGTCCATAGAAATCATATTTTATTTTATTTCGCAAATCCTATTGCCGAGGCTTAGATCATTACATCTTGGAACAAATAATTTTTGAACTGAAGGTTTTCCTGGGGTCCGTGATCTGGGAGTAGGCACGAGTCCTGTGCTGGGACTCCAGTAGTGGACTCCGAACTCTCATGAAAGAATGTCGCCTCTGCCGGAATTTCTTCACCCTCAATGGACTCCGTCCCATTGAGCAAAAGGCAAAGGGCAGAAGACAGGAAGTGATGCAATCCAGCACCCCATCTTTCCATGAGGACTGATCTATCCCACTGATCAAAATGACATCTTCATCCATGGCTATTCACCCTCAGACCGCCCACCTCTGCTCATACGATGGCCCGGATCAAGAAGCTCTTTAAGTCAGAATAAATAAATTACCATGGTTCTTGAACAACAACTTTTAGGAATTAAAATGGCATGGCAGTTTGACCAATGGAGGAAATGATTATGCCCGTCTGTCATCCATGTCAAATGCTAAAAATTAATCCTGCCAATTACTCTCAGTGAAACGACGCTTTATGGTCAGTGACTTTTGAAGCCCGAAAACCCAAGGTTTCTTGACAATCAAAATTCAGGAACGTTGCGAAAACCCATTGATGTCAACGAGCTTAAAATGTT
>JABASM010000750.1:0-19126 GCA_019776545.1 Brachystomella parvula
GCAAAGGCTAAAGTCATATTCTAATTGTTTGCATTTCTTTATGAACAGGTTGCTTGAATTCGCATCCTTTCCTCCTTGCCTCCTCCACTGGACATCCTGCAGCAGTGTCGACTGGTACTTCCGGAAAAATGGCGAGCTCACTAGGTCGGACAACACTATCCAAGACCCGACAGTTACTTAAGGTGGCAGGCCAAGCAGGAAATATTGGAGGAGCAGGGTCACGTCGGGCCGTGACAAAACCTTCTGGTGCTTTCCTTCCGGAACCTACAAAGGAGGCTTTCGGAATAGTTGGATTTACTGCAACTGTCGTAATTGGATTGGGACTTGGAGCAACGATCAGCAAGCATTTTGCAAGCTTCTTGGAAGAGAACGAGCTCTTTGTACCCTCCGATGATGACGATGACGACTAAGGAACCTGATGGATCAAGTACGTGTATTGATGGCACATAAAATGGATCTTTTACCTAAGTTCAATGTCAGTAAGAAAATTATATCATAAATTCCAGCATTATTAGTCGAACAAGTGCTTTAGGTTAATCATTAATTCCACTGAGTCCCTTGAACAGTATCGGATGTTATAGTTAATCTACAGCAACTAGTCAGAGGCAATAGTAGCTTTAATTACAGCAAGCATTTCAACGTAAGAATCCATTACTGTACCATTCTTCCAACCGTTTCACAAATTGATAAAGTTTTTTTTTTGTATTAGGACACGGGACTTCGTTTATATACTGTCCATATATTAATTTAGTATTATGCTTTAAGAAGTAAGAGAATGGGTACGCCAGGTAGACTAGAGTACTGCTTCACTTTTTTTCTTTTAAATCAGGATCACTTGAGAGATAATCCCTAATTACGTCAGTGCTTTTTAGTTTGAGTTAGGTTACTCGATAAAAATCAACAGCCTGCGGTGTCGATCTACGCTGGACGTAAACAAGCGAAATTAAAATCCTAATACAAGCACCAATCAATGAAATATGTAGAAGTGGATTAACAGTCTCTGCTAGGGTCAGTTCATTGGAATTGGGTCTCCCCTGGGGTTGCTGACAGCAAAACTGCTGCAAATCATAGATTTTGACAGGTCTGCCAAATGATGGTGAAAACGTTTACACTATTTACGATCTGAAGCGTCGGGGATCTAAATATGGGAGGAATGTTTGGCCAGTTTATTATCCAGTTTAATTATTGCGTACTATATCTCGATTCTGAATAACTCCAATCTATTGGGGTTCACGGCATTGACGGGACGCCACTATCAAGTTGAAAGATAAGGGCAGGAAATTCCAGGAATATAAAGCCTCCCTGGAGATGGATCCAAAAATATTTTTAATTTCGAATTCAAAATAGCTGGAGAACCACTGACTTCCGCTTTCTCTTCTTTCATTGGATCGGCTAGTTTTAAGATTTCCAGGGCTTTCATTTCCTTATAGCCAACTATGACCTTCAGCTTCATTTCCGTCGTCGCGACCTCAGCCCTCATTTCTCATTTGATCTGCTGTACAGGTGAAGCGGAGACATATCGATAAAAAAATTAAAATCTAAAATTAAGAATTTTAATAGCTTCCCCGCTCCAACCCACCATTTTCAGGAGTGGTACTCAAAAATTTCAGAAGCATGTTAGCGGCTATGCTGGAAATGGTGGTACTAACGGTTTCATAGTCGGTGGGGGTGATGCTTCCATTGGGGAATTCCCATGGCAAATCTCTATTCAAGAGGGTGGATACCCGATTTGTGGTGGGGCCATATTGAATCAAAGGAAAATCGTCACTGCTGCCCATTGCCTCCAAAATATTCAACCCTACGAAATCACTGTCGTCGCTGGAGCACACAGCGTCTTCAATCCTGATGGAACTGAGCAATCGGTCAGCGTCTCATCCTTCACCCCGCACCCTGATTTCGATGAGTATGAACCCTTTTAAGAATTTCTAGCAGTATTTTTTCATTGATAATGTAAATGTATTGTTTTTTTTGTTTATCAGCGAGACGTATGACAATGATATCGCGGTCCTGACCTTGAGCACGCCCTTGACCTACACTCCACGCGTGGCAGCCGTAGCGCTTGCAGAGAACGGGATTGAGGCTTCCGGGTCATGTATTGCAGTGGGTTGGGGAAATATTCGGAATGACGGTGGGACCGAGTACCCTGAGTACCTTCAAAAGGTTGAGCTTGCAATCATCGGGCGGAGTGAGTGCGCATCACTTCTGGAGGACATCAACCCATTGACGGCTGGAATGATCTGTGCCACGAATCCATCCAAAGGAACCTGTAACGGGGATTCGGGATCTGGATTCGTATGCAGGAACAGGAGCGGACGCTTCTACTTGGCCGGTGGTAAGAAAGTTCATTCATCTCAGCTCGGCGTCTCAGCTAATTATTCATGATTCTCTAAAAAATATTTTCTTCTACAGTTGTTAGCTGGGGTGAATACGAGCCTCACTGTGTCTTTAACCCTGATTTTCCATCAGTATTTACCAATATTGCTCATTACGCTACCTGGATTCAGTCAAACCTCCAATAGATTTCCATGTCTTATGCTTATCACCACTGTGATTTTTTTCAAGAAGAAACAGAAGAAATTAAATATTTCCATGCATAGAGTCCTCCTGCCTTTTACTATGATAAGATTTTCATAAGGTTAACTACCCCCTGGATTTCCCTTTGCCTGAAATTTTTAATTTGGCTGAAGGACCAATGAGATGCTGTCTCTGACCATAATTAAAATTCCCTATAAATACACCCCTCGTCTTCACCAGTCCGGAGGACTGTCTTTAGTTTCATTTTAGTAGTCGTCAGGAGTAGTCGGATCGTCACCTCGATTTCAATATGAAGCTCCAAGTAAGGAAAGCTGAGAATGGCCTCCTCCTTCTCGTCCTTTTGGCCAGTGCACTCGGACAGTCAAATCACATTATCAAGGAATCTGATTCGCAGTCACAATCAATGTAAGTAGCAAATACAATTTCTCCAGTTTTAACCTAGACAGTCTCCAGCAGAAATTGAGCGATTTCCAAATACATAGCCTGATTCTGATTTCATTTGAACAGGTCAACGAGTGCTGCAGGAGATGCGGCTCCGCCCCCACCACCCGTCGTCCCACCTCCTGTGCCTCCACCAGGTCCCATCGTCCCTGGCGTCGGTTTTGGAAAAGGGGCTGGATTTCATAAGAGCTTAGATCTGAGCGTCGGCGGAGGAGCTGGAGCAGGGTATGGACCTCTATTGGCTGGAACTTCTTCCGCAGCTCTACGCAGGTGCTGGAGTACCACCCCCTGACGCACCTGGACCAGGAGTTCCACCAGTAGCGGGAGCACCCCCAAGTAAGTTACCAATCACCACTGAGGTCATTGACCTCATTGCGGACAGATTTTTATGCCTGCCTTTTTTTTCATTTGCAGATGTCCCACCACCAGCATTTGACCCTCTCCTCGGAGGACCTGGATACATGGGATTCCCTGGATTTGCTGGCCCCTCATACATTCCATACTCATGGCTGGGATCAGCACTCGGTGCCAAAGGGGATCTGCTCTTTCCTATTGTCATCTTCGTCTTCGTGGTAGTCGGGACGTGGACGGTCGTCAAATTCCTTCTCGCACTCATCGTTCCTCTCATCGCTGGGAAATTGGCGGTTGGGAAGTCGATCCTGGCTGCAAAGGCACAAGGACTCGGGTTCCACAAGAGAGCCATACCTGACCCATGGGATGAGCATGACGAGCAGTTGAATCAGGCCACAGCAGACGTCATGCCGGCTCTTGATAAGTACGCATCACAGTATGGAGCTCCACCAGCAGACACACAGACTCCTGATGTAGCAGCAACTTATTAGGCAAATATTTTACGCTAATTAAATTATAGGGTTATTACTTACTAGGGCCAATGTTAAACGAAAGTAAATTATTCATTCTATAGAATTCTGCTGGAATTCCATTTGGGTCTGCAACATTTCTTCAGATTTTTTTTTACACAGAACATTAGGTCCAATCAGGGCAAGCATAAAATTAGTTACAGCTACAGTACGGAAATTACGCTGAGGCAGGATAATTTCCATGACATTCTATGCTGGGTACCTTCCTTGGATGAATATATAGGGTTATTACTTACTAGGGCCAATGTTAAACGAAAGTAAATTATTCATTCTATAGAATTCTGCTGGAATTCCATTTGGGTCTGCAACATTTCTTCAGATTTTTTTTACACAGAACTTTAGGTCCAATCAGGGCAAGCATAAAATTAGTTACAGCTACAGTACGGAAATTACGCAGAGGAAGGATAATTTCCATGACATTCTATGCTGGGTACCTTCCTTGGATGAATTTGACGAGGCTCTTTACAAGAGGCTTCAGAAAAAAATAAGAAAGAAATGCGAGGAGAAAAATATTTTGTAAATATTCGAGGGCAAGCTAACGTTCAACGTTTAATTTTCATGATTGACCTCTAATTAGTCTTAATTACTTAAAATCGAAAAAATTCATTATGCGAGAATAGGAACTGAATTATTGGGAATTGGTAAATGAGTAGGTTTGAAATCAATTTTTTTTGTGACAAAAAGAGATGCTATGATTAGTCTGGTCTGGATGACCTTATTTCTCGAAAATCTGTAAATGAAGTTTGATCATAATTTCCCCTGATGCAATTTCCATGAGTGAGAAGGTTCTGGTCAGTGGCATTTTCTGGTTCTTTGTTTGTTCGTAAATAGAGGAGATAGGGATTTCGGTCCTTCCAAGGAATTCTGATTTTAAAAAAAATGATTCAGCTTACTCATTATTCAATAGAAAATAAATTGAAAGGAATTCGACGTACGATCAGGGGAGAAGTAGTCTTTGTCATAAATGGTAAAACAGAGGATGTCCTCATTGAGATCCTTCACAGAGAATTGCATGGAGTCGTTCCACTTCGGATTCAGCGTCCCATGGACTACACGCGTCTGACGGATTTCAGAACCCAGGCTCACCTCGCAAAACGGATCAACGGCCTTGGATCCTACAAAGAAAAATCAACAAATTCAAGGAGTCATAAAAAAAAAATCAAGAGGCAAAGTGCATGAAGCTGAGCAATAAAGCGAAATCACAAACTTGCATGATAATGTTTGAAAAAGACAAGCAGGAAGCCTATGTGAGTGCAATGTGTCCAAACGAAAAATAATTTATGTTAAAAAAATAATCATGGATACCACGACTACGGGCATTTGGATTAGCTAGACTACTTGCTCCTACCACCATGACCTTTAGATAGCCAATTGGGCGCCGACGCCGAACTAAAAATTGATAAGAAAAATTGAAGCATATAACGAAAGCTACTAAAATGCCATGCAGGTTTAAAAATTCAGCCAAAAATTGTTAATAAAACCCAACACCACGCTGCATTATTAGGTACACTTGGCCATGCTGGTGCTTTATGATTGCTAAGCAGCAGTGCGCTATTAAAAACTGCTGAGCTCCACACCAGTCTTACCAGATTTGGTTTTATCAACGAGATTATTTGCCTCCATGACAGTTACAAGGAGTCTTCCGACTGCTTGTATTTTTTCTAATGAAAAAATTAAGTTGAGCTCACAAAAGTTAAGATTTATAGCTTAGGAAAATCTCGCTGCGTTCATTAAAATTCGAATTCTCAAAGCGAATTGCTCGATGCTTACTTGATCTCTGCCTCTGGAGGAACTGTTGCTGGACGCGATGATGATTTTTCTGTGCTTCCATGATACTCTTCACCCATAGACGTTTCTCAGTCTGACTAGGGGCCGCAACAACCATTTGATATGCCTTCCGGTCACTTCGAATTATGAATTCGCCCTCACCCTGTGCTCCCTCATCGTCTACAACTAGCTCGTTTAGGAAAAGTGGCTAAACAGAAATTAGAAGTAGAAAATCTTAAACTTAGCTGTAAAGATTGGAGTCTAACCTTTCGGTAGATTTTGAACTTCTGACTTCGATTACGATCAAAGGAAAACTGGGTTTGATTCAACGGTTTATAGGGCTGAGCCAAGAGAAGGAAATCATTGAAGAGGAGGCCAAGGAGTTCCTTCCCACTTTTTGTCTATTTAGAAAAAAAAACGGAAATTAATTATAGCAATACTTGAATTTTTCCACTCACTCACTTTTTTGAGGATGCCGTGATGAAGGAATTTTCTTGGTCCAAGTGAATTTGTGATTGAATTAAAAATAAGGCGTTCCTCCAGCCCAGCACAATTAATATGGTTCTGCATCCATTCCAAGCGGTCAGAATTCTCCTTCTCACGAACGCCTTCATTGACCTGAGCACAGAGTTCCTCTGTTTTTATCAAAGCTTCCTCCAAATTCTGCCTATCAGGGTGAGTATCTGGCGTGTGTTCCAAAATCTAACAAAAATAAAATCCACGGTTATTTATCGAAAGCCAGTTCAGTGTAACGCAAGGAGGCTGCGCTTACTTTTTTGATGAGAAGCGGATAACGCGTGATTCGTTGCATTGGTTTGATCAGGAATGAACTGAGAGGTAGATTTTTGACACGTGGATCCATCTGACACTGTTTCGTAAATTCTCGAAAGTCCGGATCCGTTTCACTCCTTTGCTGAATAAAAGCAGCGGCTCGGAGCTGTAATTCATTTCATTAGAATAAGGAGACTGAAAATCACAATCAAATGAGTTAGAACATACCTGAGCGCTGCAGAAACGAATGTAGACCTTCATCGCTGGTATCTAAAATACAAGAATTTACTCAGAAGGGAAGCTCCGAACGTGACAGTCGAGTTGGACGAATCTGGGATTTACACATGCTACTACATCATATTCCATGAGTTTAGAGAGCTGTCTGCCAAAACGATTTTTTTTCGAGCATTGTTGGGATTAGCACAGGAAAATTTAATTCGATTTCAAAATCCCAGCAAATCCTTATTTTCCGAAATTTAAAATCGGACTAAAATTCCGGAAGCCCGGAATATTGTAACTTTGAGAGCCTGCAAGGATTCAGGATAATCGATTGACAGCCGAATTGTACGCAGCATTTATTTGGAAGATACTGACTTGTGGATATCTCAGATTTTGTCAACTGGACTGTCATGTAGATAGCTTCCCTTGTCAGCTAAAAAAGCACGGCTAAAACGACACAGGAATGCAAAAATCGAAAACTCGACTTACGTGTTGACATAAAATGTCCCCAACCATAAGAATGACATTACTCTCACTCGTCTTTGCTCGGACCGTAAAAGCCTTGATGAGTTTAAAACTACAAGAGATGAGATCTTCCCAATTGACAAATATCGTCATTAATTCCTCAACTGTGATGATCTTGGAGCGCTGGAGTGGGTGCATGAAACACTGAAAATAAAAAAGATTCCTTACATACATACATCAGCTCCAGAAATTCGAAATTCTTACATTCGAAACGTCGAGCATATCCTCAATGTATGTCTCCTCAGTCTTCATCAATTCCCGTATGGCGTCCTGCCTGGCACTCTCTTCCGAGCCGAAGCTCATGCTGACCCTGTGATTGGAGAACGGTATGGTCGTGATGGCGTAGTCACTCTCGTGGTACATGAACCCTGTTGTATCCTGAGACTCTGGTTGTGGGGTCTGGCTCAGACTCCCATTACCACTATGACTTGTCATGGAGTCTCTTCGGTTCTCATAACTATCAGTCTCATCATCCCAATTGTCAAAGTCGTGTTTTTCATGTTGCTGGGGGTAGTACTGGTCGTAGTTCCCTGTGTAGCTATTCTTACCATAGCTACTACTCCAATCCTCTAATCCTTCTGACCCCCTCCTTTGAACTGGCCAGGTAAAAAATGATAACAAGGAAATCAGTTTGAATGACCGACTTTATTACTCTGGGTCAGTAAATGTGAAAATTGTCCTAAGGACTTTACTCATTGACTACTTATTCCCTGCGTGTCATGGATTCGGGAAATATTTTCCCGATACATTTCCCTCACGCTAGTAATATTCATTGTATAGTGCAAGAAATTATTTATAAAAAAAAATAGGTTCGACTGTATTAAACTGAACGATAGAACAAATGAGCAAAATGAACGAAAGTTCTATTGATTTTCATGGCAAGTGAGGTTTCTGAAAAGTACTGAGATTTTTATCTCCAAAAAGAATGAGAAAAAAAGCTAATTTGCAATTAGGTGAAAGAAAAACAAATTTAACTGAAAAAAAATTAGAGACCCCACCTACCATGTTACAAAACAGTGTTAGTAGAATTTAATTTGCTAAAGCTAAGCTAAAAAGCCATGATTCGTATATTGAAACTTAAGGATGAAAATTACATAATTTGGAAATAATTATGTTCACAGCACCGGTACATCATTTTTAGCGGAGTGATAGAATCACTAATGAGTGCATTACCCTCACATTAATCTCTACCCTAGCCTTACTAAGCAGTTAACATTTTAACTACTGAGATAATAAGATAAGAGAGAAATTATTTTCAACTGATTGTGATTTCTTACATACTGGCATCATACACAGAGATTCACTCCTCGACTAGAAGACACATTTTCAAACACCAATTAGCTTGAAATGAAGATTTATAGTAGTACATTTCCCCTGTCTTGTAACATGGAAGGGTTGAAGTGTGAGAGTCTCTTCTTAATTTTCTTAATTTTTTTTTTCAACTTTACTTTCACCCATTTGCATTTTAGGTATCATCGTCGTTTCCTACAAGGAAAACAAACAATAAAGAATTTTAGGAAAAGAGACCAAGAAAGAAGGGTAAAATCAATTATTTAAGAAAAATTCACGGAGGTCACGGACAACGGACTACTTTAAAAAAAACAGCTTTCCTAATCTTTACGCTGCCTCCCAAGCCTCCGCTTTTAAAATATACTCGGCTAAAAGTAAGAAATAGTAAAAGGGTGACTTACATTGATTATTTTGTTCCTCCGGCTGAGACAAGGGTTGAACGTAGTTGACAGGAAAGAGGCCTATGGCTGTACCTAGTTGACCCCTCCACCAATCAGGCTCGTCCTTGGAAATAATTGTGATGATGTCGTCCTTGACAAAAGTTAATTCATCCGAATTTTGAGCCGTGTACGGGAAGAGGGCTATCATTTGCTCTGATCACAAATATCACAACCATCAAAATCACTAAATCATTCTTTCTAAAGATAAATCTAATGAACAGTTAATTGAGCCTACCTTTGGAATCCGAGTAGACTGGGGCAACTGTCGTAGGCATAATCAAGTCATCAAAGGGTATAGGGGTTGTTCGAGACGAGGATTGACGAGACCCACCACCAGGTCCAAGAATCTTGACATATGAACCAGGAAACCATCCAAGCTCTCGTTTCTTTCCTTTCGCCTGCAAAAAAAAAATTATTGCAACGATGTAACTCCTCCCACCAGCCTCAGTTTCTTCGGTGACATTTTGTTGCGTGGTGATTACCTGAACCTCTCCTTCCCACCAACCCGAAGCAGATTTCTTGCGAACGGTAATCAGCTGTCCTCGCGTTAGCGTCAGCTGTCCGTCTCCATTTTCTTGGTAATTTGCCAACACTGTTCCAATTTCATATTTTTTGGATTTGACAGTTTTTGGCGATTTGGGCGGGCCTTTGGCAAATTCCCCGATTTCTCTCTTGATTTCCGCTTCGTCGTATGCATCCAGCTCATTTTTAGATCCTGTTCCTTCGAACGATGGAAAGTCAGCTGTAAAGTTATTGATGGGGGCGAGTACATCGTCTGGAAGAATAGCAGCATGTTGGGATTCACTAGCAGCCACCTCACTTTGCTTGGCCACGTAGTTAGCAGGGAAAATTCCTGTGCGATCCGATCCAATGGATCCAGTCCACCACTCGCCTTCGGAATGGGTTACGAAGATCGTTTCCCCGGCTTCAAATGGTAAATCCCCTGGTTCAGCAGAGTTGTAGGGGAACAACGCCACGTAGTAATCTGGCAAAGTACAAAATTAGTATTACATACAAAACTGTCCCAGTTTAGCCTTCTACATATTCCTTACCTCCACCAGTTGCATTGTAATGCTGACTGTCGACGGAAGCTTGAGTGCTTGGGCCTTTCGACACTGACTCTCTGCAATTAAAAAAATACCCCATGGATCACTCCTTTGCTTTGTACAATAGAGGAGCGGATTGCCACTTACGCATGCATTGCCTCATCTGATGAAATAACTTCAACAAATGATTCTGGGAACCATCCGGATCTTCCGTCTAAAATTCCAGCAAGCCAGCCAGGGTCAGGAACCACGCTAGTGTCTTGCTGTAAACAAACATGAAACAAAAAATCAACAATGCAATTGTAACTTAAGATTAAAAATTTATAGTAAATTAGGCGTACCTCAATAATTGCACCAGCAAGAAAGGGGAGCTCATCCGGATTACGAGACTCAAAGTCATACAGAGCACGGTAGTAAGTTGCTCCGGCCTTTGTTGGTGACTCCACCTCCTCTGTATGTATTGACCCGGCGCGTTTTACGGGAGCTCCCCATGCAGCATTGTAGTCGAACTCGGCATGATGCTTCTTTCTCATAGCAATAACTTTCTCCCGCTTATCCTGGTACTCTTCATACATTGACTTGCAGCTTTCAATAACCGTGGACAGGGTAGATTTGAGCTCGTTTAGCTCATTCACAGCCACATCCGCATCACTCTGCTTCTTTCCCATCTGAAAAACGAAGTGTGATTATACGCATTGTCAATATAAATGCTCGAGAAATAATCCATCTTTGATTCTCATCCTCATAGAGTTCTAACCTCATCCTTCATATTCTGGAGTTTCTCTCGTAGCTGCTTGAGATTAATATGCTTCACATCACTCTCAGTTGCCAATCGCTCCAGCCGAATTTTTTCTTGAGCTGCATGGAGCATTCGATTGTTTTGTTCTTTCAACTGAGCTTTCAGCTTCCCAGTCTCCGCCATGAATCCGTCCCTCTTGGCTCGCATTCCATCAATTTCAGTTTTGACTGTAGAGACGCCAACACGCGTCTCCGTAATTTTGTTTGAGAGTTCTTTCACCTTGTCCGACTGAAAGGCATAAAAGTTCATTTGAGTAATTTTAAATATGAAATCTGAACATTCTACAGATATCAATTTACGCTATTCCAATAGAAAAAAATTTAAAAAAAAATTATGTTATTACCAGTTGCGAGAGCTCAAGTCCAATTCCATGATTGACACCCTTCAGACGAAGGACTTCATCCTGCTCTTTCTGACGTCGTGCAAGTAGCTCGAGCCTTTTGTTGTCTTCCATCTCTAATTTCCGCTGTTTCTCCATTTCCTTTCGTGCAGCTTCCTTTTGCTCTTCTGACTTCCTCATTTCTTCTAGTCGCCTCTCTTCCATTTCCCGCTGCATTGCAAGCTGTCGTTCCATTTCCTCTTGTTTCCGTCTTTCTTGTTCCAGACTGAAAAAAAAATCAAGAATAAAAAAAATAATTAAGAAAGCGATGGAATATGTGCATTATGAAATCTGTATCAGTGAGTCTTACCGCTGCTTTTCCTGTTTTTCGAGTTCTTCCCGTTCTTTCCGCTGCCGCTCTTCCCGCTCACGATTAGCGGCCTCTTCTAGTACCCTTCGCCGTCTATCAAGCTCCGCTTGACCCTTATCGAAGTTCATCTTCCTCTTGTCTTCAAATGTAGTACCACCTGGAGACATCAGAGGTTCGACGTCGACAGAGGTCGGTGTATTAGAACCCGTATTGTGACCGCTGAGTACGACAGAACTAGGCCCACTTTTAATTGATTGTCTTCTGCTTCCAGTACGAAATGAGGGTGGGATTAGGTCAGCAGGCAATTTCGGCGGTAAGCGACCGGTCTAAAACGCAAATTAAATTAGTCCCTTGCCTGAATTCTACAACAGCTGATTGATATTCATTGTGCTCACCTGTTTAGCCACATCACATAGATGCATAGCGAGGATGAACTCTTCACATGAGAGTCGCCCATCTGCATCCAAGTCAGAGAGCATCCAGACAGCTGCCAGCGTTTGCTGAGGCAGTCCAGTTCCCATTAGTATGTTTCTCGCCTGAACCCCTGATAAATAGCCGGATTTTGATCTATCGTTTTGATTGAAGAGTTGAGTATATTTGAGACGTGAAGGATTTGGAACGGCCCATTCCATTAGTGGAGATACTCTAAAATGCACAGCATAGCATAAGAATTTTTTTATACTTGGTGAATACAATGAGTCTTACATGGATTCTTGACTAGTAACCGACATTGACCGGCTCTGTGATGGAACTGGTTGGAACTGTGAATGTTGCATCGCTAATATTTACAAAGTATATAAGTTACACAATCACAGCGTCAGGAAATATATTCGATCGGATTTACCTAGCTGTGCTTGTGCATCATATCCCAATGGCAGAGATGAAGGTGGGACCGCAGCTACTGGCATGACAGGAGCTGAATACATTCCCATCGGCTGCACCATTGGCTGAACCATAGGTTGCACCATTGCCTGCTGAGGAATTCCAGAAGGTATCAGTGGAACCCCTGGAATGCCCATCCCCATCATCGGACCAGCGGAAGGCTGAGGCACGATTGGAGCAATTGGTCTTATTGGCATCATCTGTGGTAGCGGTGACATGATTCCAGTGCTTGACGTAGGGGAGAGGATAGGAGTTGTTGTACCTGTCCCTGACAGAACAGCTTTCAACCCGGGTGGTAATACCTGTGGGACTTCGAAACCCTTAAGTTTCATTGTAATTAACTTGCAGGCAACGCTGAATTCATTAATATCCATCTTCCCATCGCAGTTTACATCCGCCATACCCCTATATATTCAAAAAGGATTCAGTCAATATTCCCAGAGTACAAGGAACACTCTTGGGCTAGAAAATAAAATTTCATTATTTACCATATCTGCCCCAAGATTGGGGGTGGGAGCTGTGACTGGAGCAGGAAACCTTTTGCTTGCTCTCCTGTCACAAAGCCACCAACAGGTCCAAGACTTTTGAACTGCTCAACATGCCTTGCACGCTCCACCGGAGTCACTATCCATGGATCCATCTGCAAAAAAACATACATACAGTTAGATCTACCGCAACCTTAATAAAATGTCTATTAATAATTTGTTAGTTAAGGTATAGGACTTGGGCAGCGTCCGCCGCTGTTCCGCCCCAGCAAAAACTCCAATGCTTCCACCCATTGTTAGATTTTATCGCTACACGGAAGTACGGGTAGACGCAGCCTAAATCCAACCAGTGAACCTTACTGGTCGACAAATAATAATAAGGATACAGCGATAACAACAAAAACAATGAGATTGTACTTACGTCTCCGTTATTTTTCAGTCCGAAATTGTTGACCTGTAGCAAAATGGTTCCGAAAGCACTGACAGGATCACACTGCCGACAGCCACCGCCACATCCACCACACACACCGATCGACCCTTGTGCTACTTGTACTCGTTAATTTAACTAATTGTAATAATTAAAACTAATAATAGTATTATTCTTATTTCTCACGAGCCCAAAACAAGGGCGGATCTCAAAAGGAATGCAATGAATGAAGTGGTAAAAAAGTTGACAGTTCTGGTGAAAGTCACACGCGGGCGAACGCGAAAATTCAAAACGCCAGCTTTCACCACTTACCTGGCTTTCACTTTCAAGTGGCAAAGGAAAGGATGACTGCTATTTTTGGTTGCAGGAATGGCACTCTATTAGATTTTTCTGAAAATTTTTATATTGTATCTCTGAAACAAATCTTGAAGCTTTTTCAAATGAAATTTTTTTTGAAATTCGCTTCGGTTTGACCTTTAGAGGTCACCAAAGGTCAGTCGTCTGGCGTCACCGATCGGGCCAAGTGATGCGTCAATCGAAAGGACTTGATGTCTTGATTCTAAAAATATATTATATTTTACGATTTTAATGTAGAACATGGCCGGCAGAGGTCACTAAGCCTTACTCTCATCACTAAATGACCTCTGGTGGCCAAAATGTACATTAGAAAGGTTAGTGGTATATTATTTTTAGAATCAAGACATTAAGTTCTTTCCATTGATGTATCACTTGACCCGATCGGTGAGGTCAGCTGATTGACCTTCGGTGACCTCTAAAGGTCAAGAGAAAAAAAATTCAAAAAATTTCATTTGTAAAAGTTTTGAGATATGTTTCAAAGATGTCTCCAGCAAAATTAGCTGTCATCCATTCATTAGAAAAAGCAGTAGGGCATGCTTTGGAGATCGCTTTATCGTTTTTTCAGTAAAATCTTCCTGGGGCGGGGGGTTATCAGTAGAATCGACAACCCTTGAGCAAATTTAGCAGCCCCCCTCTGAAGGATCCTTGGCTTCCAAAACTTTTTCAGAAGAATTTCATAACCTGTATTACACGTCCCAGGTAGTTGATCTGCCTTTAGGTTCGCTGAGCTGAAAAGTTTTTGACCTGTTAGAACCTATCAGCGTCACGATTAGCAGACCCATTTCGAAATTCTCTGAAATCTGCTTTCTCCGTTGGTTCTTGTCACTGTGGAGAATAACCTCTGCTTAACAAGCCCATTGAGTTTTTCGATTTTATTCGAGTGATCGAGTATTTGACTTTAGTTGGTATATAATAAATTGTAATCTACTAGGAGACGTCCACTCGAATTCTAAAAAGCATCTTACTCCGTCTTTGTCTTCAGCGTTTCCGGATGAGCTGTAAGAGAAAGAAAATATATCATGGAAGCCGGGTAGCTCGTAATGTGAAAACAATAATGAAATTTTAGATTACGTCATTTTTGATAGAGCTGATGGTCTTTTCGACATTTTTCAATGTACCGGAAGGAATATAACGCTTGAGTGCTGGTTCGAAGCTTCCATGGACAACCAAACTCGTCAGAGCAAGTTTAGCATGGGTTCTAAAATGATGGAAATTTTTGTAAAATAAAATTCTGAGAATTCCCCAATTCAAATATAGCTTAACTCACCTTGTTTCCAAACTGCCTTCTTGTAGGAACTTAATTAGCAATGGTAGCAATTTACACGCATGCTGGTGTAGCACCCTCTCCGCCCCCATTTGCTCCACGAGGACACGAGTGACGTGAGCAGTGGTAGCTCGAACCACGGTGTTTCGGTGCCTGCATAGGGACAAATTTAAAAATATTAAAAACATTCCAAAAAACAAAAATAAAAAAATATTTAATTAAAGAGCTAAAAAATTGATAAACTAAAAATCAAATAAAAAATGGATCCAGATTTTTGTGTATGTGGCCTTACTTGGCTCCATAATTCTCAAGAGGAATAATTGCTTTAGCCGGAGGTACGTGCTTGACCATGGATTCCAGCGCCGCCATACTTGCATCTCGGAATAGCTCGAACCACGGTGTTTCGGTGCCTGCATAGGGACAAATTTAAAAATATTGTTAAAAAACATTCTAAGAAAATAAAATAATAAAATAATTAATTTAAAGAACTAAAAAATTGATAAACTAAAAATCAAATAAAAAATGGATCCTTTTTTAGTGTATGTGGCCTTACTTGGCTCCATAATTCTCAAGAGGAATAATTGCTTTAGCCGGAGGTACGTGCTTGACCATGGATTCCAGCGCCGCCATACTTGCATCTCGGATAAATTTACTCGTGTCTGCCGCCCTATCCAGTAGCTTCTCCGCAATTTTTTCTGTGTCCTGAATTTATCCAGATTTATTTTAATAATCCCAGTATTTTTTATTAATCATTTATTGCCAAAAAATAAAAATTAGCATACCTGTTCCATGCATTTTCCCAGAATCGCAAATTCTTCCTCAAAAAACTGGCACGCAGCTCTCGTAACCTGAGTCCGTAAATTTGATAGGTGGAGAGTAGCAGTACGATTTACATTGGTAAGATCTGACTTGATTTCATCTGGATACTGACGTAAGAGTCGTGTCAAAATTACGAATCCGTCTACAGTAGTTTCCCTGAATGCAAAAATATTTCAATTCAACTTTGAAAATTTTTCGAAGATTTACTAAAAAAAAACTTACCATTCCTGTGACCCAAGTTGTCCCAGTGCCTGTGAGAGGCTGTGCTTTGGAGAATCTGTACGGGATGACGCTGGAAAAACTTGCAGGTGAGTAGAGCTGGAAGAAGCTGATGGGCCGAGCCTCCCAGTCAGCTGCCTCCCTAGAGGTTGACTTGGCCTTTCTTGGTGGAATCTTCCCTGCAACTGATTTCTTGAGGTAGGTAGGGTGCTCGGCAATTGACGCGCTGCTGATCGTAGTGGTTGTGATAACCGGGGGTGGGACTGGATCGGGCGGAGTGTTTACGGGGCTACGGCAGACTCGCCCAGTTTGACTCGTTAGGGAAGTCAGTGAGGATCTTGAGGAACGAGCCATAATCGGCCTTCTAATAACAAAGGCTGAGCCACCCCTCTCAAGCTCATCGCTCTGAGTACTGGAAATGGACGGAGTCGAGGGCTCCTTTGGGAAGACTGGGATATCCGCGTCTGGTGGTGGACTTTTGGAACAGGAGCTCTCCGTTGGGGAAGCAACCTAAAAATATTCACGGAATTTAATTTGAGTTAAATAATTCAATTAATTTATTTTATTTTTAAAGAAATCTAATTAACTTAAATTTTTTTTCTTTATTCTTTTTCTAAAAATTTAAAGAGTCGAAAAATTTTTGTTTAACTTACTCTAACACTCTTCAAGCTGCTCACACCAGAGTCCCGATCCCTCGTTAAACCTTTAGTTCCCACGTAGTCATCCCGAAGGTGAAAGTCATCAGCTTCTTCCAGTGATCTCTCGTAGTTCCGCTCCAACTCCTGTAGCTTAAATTCCGCCAGCTGCTCTTCTAGACGCTCATCCTTCTCTAGGCTCTCTTGACGTTTCTGGTTCAAGGCTTTTAAATTCATATACATCATTAACAATTTATTAATTTCCAGCTATCATGACTTTTTCTCTAAGAAACTTGGTGTAAGAGAAAATGTAAGGGAAAAAACAATGAGGCAATTAACAAAAAAAAAGTATTAGGGAATTGCCATGGAGCTCACTCACCTTCCTCAATAATGTAGTGATGGCTGTCGATGCCCTTTATGCCACTTTTTCCGGAATTCTGAAAAAAAAATTGAATTTTAGTTTCTAAAAAACTAACTGATTTCATAAAAAAATAGAAAAGGAAATAATGAAAGTGAAATAAACAATTATTTTAAAAGAAAAGGAAAGGTTATCAAGAAATTAAAGTTAAAAATAGAAATTTTGATTTATTGAGAATATGGGAGAGGGAAAAACCAAAAAGTAAAAAACAAATTAAGTTAAATGCTTCTCAACATAATTAGGCCCTTACAACGGAATGAAGAAAAGCAGTAACCAATAAATTGGCATTTGGTTTAAAAAATAGTAATTTAGAGTCTAATTCTCTATTTTCAGTCAGCAAAACAAAAATTATGAGGTTAATGACCGTTATTTAGCTTCCCATTCCTCATTCCAATTTTTATATTATTTACTGAACTGAGAATTTTCCAGTACAATGCCATTAAGCCCTCGCGTGTGATAGTG
Source organism: Brachystomella parvula (assembly GCA_019776545.1). NCBI lineage: Eukaryota > Metazoa > Arthropoda > Collembola > Poduromorpha > Brachystomellidae > Brachystomella > Brachystomella parvula. Next base: position 17,372 of record JABASM010000750.1, read on the forward strand.
AAAGCTAAAAAAATGCAATCCGTTGACAGAAATAGAAAGAAAGATGGAGGAATGAAAGGAAAATAAAGAAATTGGCTATCAATTTTGTTTCGGGGGATTTGAATTCGTGAATGAGGTTAAACATCAACAGCACTTCATTTTCCACTCTACTTGAAATTTCTCTAGTGTGGAGAAATTGCTACTTTCTCTTAAAAAACAATGGAATTGAGTAGCGAGGAGGTTATTTGGGTTAAACTCAAAAAACACTTCAGATTCGTCTCGATTTGCTGGAATTGTTAAAATATAGGCCAGGGGGTTGTTACTTTTGCCCCAATTTCTGAGCATTTCTACTTTCTCCTAAACTTTCTCCGTGCTTATGAAAATGGAATTCTTGAGTAGGTTTTTCAGTAAAAGTAATCTACCTTACCGATTTGGTTGAGGATTTTCCTCTACTTTTCCTACTGTCGGAGCTTGACCTGTATAAAGAAAATGAATATTAAGCTCATTCAAATAAATGGAGAAAGCAGGCGTACCTACCTATCGGTGCTATTTGCTGAAGTCAGCTCTCCCCCATGTAGAATCCAGAGTACGTCAGCCCCAAATTTTTCTTTCCCAAGTATTGGCTCCAAACCACCGAGATCAGTTTGGTCAGCGTAGATTTTAGATGATTGTTTTGAGGGTAGGACGAGGCCGTACTCAACTAAGCCAACTGGGGAGGGTGATGGAAGAAGGCGTCGGGCTATACGCGTTGAAACTGCTGGAATCGGGTTTCCAGTCGTCGCAGGAGGCCTAGATCATAATATTTCAGTTCAATAAAGTCATACTGAGCTCAATTTCTGTTAATTGTTATCGAGTTTCTTCAACGCCTGTAAAAGTGGATGGCAGAAAAAGTTTCTGAAATACCCTACTATCCAAATAATTACTGATTGCGTAAATGCCATATTTCGCAACTCACGGCTCAGTCAGTACACAGCACAGGTTTTTACTTTTCCTTTTTGAATTTTGTATACTTGACTATTTTTACATTTTTTTTTCTTATTTTTAAATGTTTCTTTTTTAAAGTTTTAATTATTTTTAGCTCCTTTTTTACGGGTTCTTACTAGGCTTGGGAAAGTTTTCAAGGTGCTAAACCGATGTGACTTCGAATAATTCTGTAGAACACGTTACACGAATTCAAAATGCGTCAAGTGTAATCGTTACCATAAAAAATATTTCTTCCCTTCGTTTCTTCCATCTTATTACCCTTTTCATCAATTTTTACCGTTTACATCCATTGTTTTCAGTTTACGCATTCCACCTCCACCATTACATTTAAAAGATTCCATCAAACACTGAGTATACTGCGAAGTAAAGTGAAAAAATGGTAAATTGATCTACATATTTCCCGCGCAATAAAAAAAGTTTCTAGAAATTTTACGGCTGGCGTTAAGCTTTTGCTGTTGACTTTTACTTGGATGTTAGCGAAAAGTTGCCGTCGTGGTTGCTGCTACTCAATCCCCAAAGCTACCAGGACTGAAAAAGCATGAATCAGCAAATCAGTCAGAAAAAAATCAGTAAATCAGGTCAGTTTCGTTATGGTATGGGAAAGCCTTCCCGCAGACACCTCACAAGCTCTAAAGCTGATGTTGTCCTCCGGTGACGTTTTTTGGGGTCAAGTTAAGTTTTTACGAGTCAACTCAGGGTGTTTTAAGCACTGTTGTTCCGTCCGTTAACAGGGTGATGACATTAGCGATTTTTGTTTGGGAGAAAATTAGGGAAAAAAGTGGGACAACTCTG
>JABASM010000751.1:0-19122 GCA_019776545.1 Brachystomella parvula
AGAAAAAAAGACGCACTTCTCCTGGGAAGGAGGGCAGAACTGATTACTTCCAGGTTTAGATAAATCCAGATATTTCTCTTAGTGCTCTTGGTGTACTGAGAGGATTCAGCTGCACCGTCCACAATTAATAATAGCATGTTGACCTCGTCTGCCTCATAGAAACGAAAAGCTCAGCCAAATCTGGAAGGATTTTGACGTCATCTTAGGTTTTACCGACCCAGGATTAACAACAAGTTTATTTTGTTCATAAAATTATTATTCAGACTCCTCGCGCACTTGGTGTCATTCACTTTCAGTTCTGCAATTATCTGGTTAGAACTAGACAGTAAGCAGAAAATAATACAATGCTCAAGTTTCTTCGAAACTTGGGTTAGTAAGGGTCGCTAACGTAATTAATAGTTAAGGTGAATGTACGTCAAGAATCCAGATCAACGGAAACTTAGAAAAGAAAAAAATTAGATGGTATTTAATTAATGACTTCGTTTTGAAAGTTAGGCTGACTTACTCAGAGGATGCGAAGCTTATCAGCAAAACAATTACAGAACCGAGCGCATGGGAAGGACTTTAGAATTAACAACGTCAGGCTTAGCCTACTAAAGCTTTGAAGCGAGCAATAGCATTGGTATATCATTATAGAATCGACTGGGCAGAGACGAATCTTCAGTTAGGATTGATTTCCGGAATTAGAGAAGTGAAAAATGTCATAAGAAAAGTCCGAGTGATATCAAAGGGGTGGAGTCGCTGCTGCTGTTGAGCTTGGGCCGGGACTAATTCCTCAGGTGGAGAGGGAGGTGCAATACTGGCTTCTTGTTCCTCAGTTCCAGGTTCCATGGCTCCCTCACCAGGATTAAGAAGAGCCTCTTCTTCCAGTCCAGCTCTCTCTGGGGCATTATTCCCCGCTCTGATGAACAGCAAAGGAAAGGAATTACAATCGTGTTAACAAATGGATGCCTGACACTTGCATGACTGTTAACTTCTTACCGGTTCAGTTCCTGTGGTTGAGCAGGTGCAGCTTGTGGTAGATTGACCTGAGCTTGGGCACGGAATCCAAAGAAACCTGGTCGTCTCTGGGCACTAGAAAAAAATGAGAAGTAATAATAATAAATTTAACTTCGGAATGAAAATAGGTTTTCTCTCTTGAAAACTTACAACATGACCAAGGCAGTGAATAGGAGCACAAGTAGGAATCTTGCAAAATTTGAGTAAAAGTAGACAACGCTAAGAATGAGAACCAGACGGCAACAAGTATACAGCCAGTCCAGAATGTCTCTCGGTTGTTCATCATCATCGTTGTGCCGAGGAAGGGGAGCCACAGGTGGAGCTTCGTTAGGGCAGAACTGCAAGAAACAAAAAATTTACGTCCTTAGCTCCAGTTTGAAAAACATGTGACTGCTCACCACGCTGCTCCTGCATAGGTGGAATAGGCTGATTCACTGGAGGAACAAGATTCGGGTGAAACTGTGGTGGCAACGGATCCCTCTGAGCAGACTGCATGATAGGAGTCGGTGAAGGCATCCACACAGGCGTCATTACTCCTTGGCTCCTACAACAAGCAAACAAATGACAATATTCCAGTAAAAGTATAAAAATCAGCATAGTATAGTAGCTCCACTTACCACTGATTCATAAAAGTCATCATCTGCTCAACATAAAGTTGATGAAGAGCCAACATGTCTTGCGGAATCCCATTCCCAGGAAGGTTTTGGTGTACATTTTGCTGAGTTTCCCTCGTCGAACAACNCCTCGTCGAACAACTCGCGTCAGTTTTTACTTCTTTTGGCTTGTTTTCTTCAACCCTGAAACGATTCATTCTGATTAATATCACGTTATACTAGTTTTAATACGTTATATAGGAATCTACTTACTGTGTTGCCTTCCTAAGAAAGGTGGAATTACAGGCGAGATGGAAGGTGTAGCCACCAGAAGCAGACACTTGACCACCCTGTGCAAAAATCTCACGGAGAATTTGGTCATCCTCTAAAATATGCCCGGCATAAATTATCCTTTGCTCCTTGATTTCCTGTGAATCCAGAATAAAATCGCTACCAGAAGCAGACACTTGACCACCCTGTGCAAAAATCTCACGGAGAATTTGGTCATCCTCTAAAATATGCCCGGCATAAATTATCCTTTGCTCCTTGATTTCCTGTGAATCCAAAATAAAATCGCTAGTTAAGTATAACAACTGCTGCTATTTATTTAGCTTCCAGATGAGCTATTGTAAGGGCTGGATTTAGGCCACGGCCACATACTTCAGCAGTATTATACTACAATACAAGCGCTTAGTAGTGTACAGCGGAACTAGCCGTTTCTAGTAAACTAACCGGGTGTAGTGGGTACTGCTCCTTGATGATCTTCTTAACATTCTCGACAGTTGATCCCACAGGACACAAAATTTCAATGTCCTCACACCGATAACTGGCAGACTTGACCCTGATTCTCACATCAGCACTTGGATCCATCCTTCCCGTTGACAGCGATGACCTCGTTTCTAACGGAAAGCTAATGTAATTAGTATAGAAAATATCCAAAAAAAAATTCACCGAATAAAAGATAATAAAATACTTCAGTCTCTGGGTCCCCCCTACTTCAGCTGTTGTTGAAATGAAAGTGAACTTTTATCCCGTCCTTCTTGACGTCACACCTTGAAAGATGAAAACAACCCCCCCTCCCTTTCCCACGTACAAGTTGGCCACTAACAATAATAATAATTAAAAATTTCCCAAAAAACCCCGTAAAAATTTCATGTATATGCTTTCAATGAGATCATCATCACTTTTTCTGTCGCAAACCTCAAATACAAAGTGATTTAACAAAGTAATTGGCTTGTAGAGCCGCTAAAAAGGTAATTAGCGAACTTGCAAGGTCAGTCAAACTTTTGGCCCCTCTTCAGAAGTGCCACGTTTGATTAGCTGAGCCAGAAGTGCAACGACAGGAAATAAGCAAAGAGGGACAAGAAAAACTATTCTCTAACTCCTTCTTCTCAGAAAATGAAATTTTTCAGAAGCTCTACTGCCCAAACTTAGAAAGTAATTGTTGCGGATAAGAATCTGCAAGCGATTTTGGAAGAAATTGGAGCGATGATTTAATTGTTGCAATTAAAATAAGCTCATTTTGCAGGGCGTGGGAAAATAGGAAGTAGTTTTTCCCGCGTTTTTCGCATAGACACCCACCCAAGCTTTTGTTGGAGGCCCGCCACTTCCTTCTTCCAGATGATTGTTCCCTTTTATTGTTGAACAGGTAAAAGCAGCTGCAGAGGCTTTGGGGTGAAGAGGTTTTTTGTTCTGTTTTCAGTGACATTTAAGGTTAATCAAGGTCAGGGGTAGGGTTCAGTTGTGCTGAGGTCAGTGGTCGGAGCACCGGAGAGCAGACTCTGGGTTTTGTACACCCGAGACCCGAAAGGTGAGTTCGAGATTTTTGCCCTTTTTATGCCTTTTTGTTTCCTTTGTGTGAGACGACGAAGTTGCTTCGCTTCACGAATCGTTTTGTTAATCCCTGTAACCTGTATTTCTTTAACAGGGCCATCCTTCGTTATACCAAGAAGGCGAAATAGGTGAGAGGGAGAAGATGACTAATTTGACTGCAGAGGAACAGAAAGTCTACGACCATTATCTGGAACTGTGCGGTGATCTCAACTTGGATTCTCAGACCAAGGAAGAAACATGGAAGATGTATTCCAGTGTTAAGCAGATGTACACGCTTGAGGTAACTGTGACTGGTTAATTATTGTGTTCGGCCGGTACCGCCAGGTACCATGATGTCTACAATGGTATCGAACGGATTCCGTGTGGAAGGGGAACTAATGTATTTAAGATTAATATTCACATGTTTGTAGGGAGAGCAAGCCCACTGGCTCTGTTGTGCAATATACATGGCTTGTCGAGAGGCAAGTATCCCCTCAATCGGTTCACCAGTGATGCATGGGAACTATGTCAGTTTGACCAGGCTACTTCGAACTTGTCGTTTGAGGTTGGAAAGCTCATAGCTTAAGCTTAAATGCTTAATGTTTTAATCTTATTTAAATAATTATTTTGTTCTTTTAGCCTTCTTGATTTTTTTGATAAAAGTCGAAAATGGGGAGATATGACCAATTCGAAACAGGAAGCAAAGTTGAAGATTGAGCGTTTGGAGAGAAATTTCGCTGTTACCACCGTCATATTTAAGAAGTTCGAACCTATTTTTGCTGCAATATTTAAGGATTTCACTCGCCGGGATCCAGAGAAGCAGAGTCGAAAGAAGTAAGCTTGTGAAGTTGCTGATGTTAAAGCATTCTTAACTTTTTGAATTAAACTACAGGTTTCCCCTCCGATGCGCTGCTGATTTATTTGAGTACTGTTGGACCACTTTTCTCTGTGTGAAGGGTTCTCTTGGTATCAGCGACGATTTGGTGAATTCATACCATCTTCTTCTGGCTTGCGTTGATATGGTGTGCCAGAATGTTATTCAATCTGGAAACAAGAACATGTTCACTTCTCAGTTTGAAGGTACGTCACGTTGCTTATTCGTTTTTAAGATGTCTAAGCAACAAGCGTTTTTATTTGGTCAGATTTAGCTGTCGGTGTTGGCGTGGAAGAACCAGATTGTTTTATTCAGACGTTATGTGATCTCTATGATGGAATTTCCGTCGAGGCAAAAACTGTCAAGGAGTTCTGGCTAAAGCCGAAAATCCGAAGTATGGTTGACCAGGGGGTTAGTCACTCATTTCCGCAAGTAGCGAAGAAACCCATTGAATATTTATTTCTATTTAGATTCTGAGAGGAGACTCGAAAACGTTGACTGGACTATTGGATGACTGTTCATATGAGCAAAACTTTCGCGGTATGGAAAAAGAGTACGAAGAATACGTTCTTACTGAAGGCGATTTCGATGAGAGAATGTACCTGTCCAGTGAGCGTCAAGCTGATTTTGGAATGGACTCCTCTAATTATGAGGAATATTTGAAAGCACTGGACAAGCAACCTGCAATCAAGATGCTGACTCCAGTGCAGGAGGTGAGTGGTGTCATGTATTCCAATTATCTCTCTTTTTTTCACCTGCTAGCAATTTATTAAATTGTAGCTCCGCCACCTCCTACCTCAGACGCCGCTCACGTGCAAGAAATTCTTTACAACTGACAAAGATGGCAATCCGAACTCTCCTATTTCTTCTGCTACTCAAGCTGTCGTTGGCCTCCAGGTATTATAAAATGACTGCACGATAATTTTACAGATCTGTGTAGCGTTTTTTATTTTTTTTGTGCACGAATAGGTTATGCTCTGCGGAAGGAATACTGAACCCTCCACGGTCCTTAAGGAAATGTTAAGTGGCTGCGTACAGAATTCGTTAGATGGAATGGAGGAGCGATTGAAAAGGCTTAGTGCTGTTTTCACCGAGAAGTGTTCAACGAAGAACGACAATCAACCCGGTTTTCATGCTGAATTTATCAAATTCCGTAGTCAGTTGGGTCAAACTCTGTACTATCGACTGTTAGAAAGCATACTAATTTTGGAAAACAAACGGGAAAGCAAATCGGATTTATCCGTAGGAACTTAGTATATTTAGCTACTATATGGATATTTGGTAGCAGATAGACTGATGGTTTGATTTTTGATTTATTAGAAGATGCTGGGAGACGAGAATTTTAATACAAGCCTCTTCGCACTTTCCATGGAAATCGTCCTCTTCTCCTACAAGTCACAGAAACATTTTCCATGGATTCTGGAAATCTTCGGCCTAGATGCTTATCACTTTTACAAAGTGATTGAGCTTGTCATTAGATCCGAAGAGAACCTCTGCAGAGAAGTTGTCAAGCATTTAAGTCAGGTATAAATTCACGCTCGCTGAATAACAGTTTAGGTTTGCAAATTTTTTTTTACAGGCCGAGGAAAGAGTTTTGGAGGAATTGGTTTGGAAAAAGGATTGCTTGATTTGGAATGTCATTAGCGTAAAGGACTATACAATCCCCGGTTGTGAAAAAGCCTTTCTTCCATCACAAATTGACATATATGGCGAAGGAGTGGTTCCGCCTTCAAACGACGGAGACAAGCCGAAGAAAGGGAACTCAATCGCTCTTTTTTTCCGGAAGTTTTATCATTTGACTTTCGTTAGGCTTCAGGACCTTTGCAAAAGTCTAGGTGTCGATGATGATTTACTGAGGAAAATTTGGACTTGTTGTCAGGAAGCCATCGTCCACCACGTTGAACTCATGAAGGGGCGTCATCTAGACCAGATTATCATGTGCTGTGTATACGTTGTTTCTAAGGTAAAAATGGTTTTCTTTATACTCTAGCTAGGCGGTATTTTTTTCAGATTTCACTAGAAAATATTGATACTAAATCAATTTGCTTGATAGGTGGCTGGAACAGACAAAACATTTACCGATATTATGCGATGCTATCGAATGCAACCACAGGCTGGTTCACATGTCTACAGAAACGTACTGCTTTCGACGAGTCCAGACGGCGCGGAAGAACGTGGTGATCTCATAAACTTCTACAACAAAATCTTTATTACTCAAATGCAGAAATATGCTCTTCGATTTTCAAGTAAAGGTGTAAGTGAAATTCATTTATGCTTGTATCTAAAACTTAAATGCACCTTTCCTCGATTAATTTGATGTTCTTCAATTTTAAGGAGGATAGCAATATACCCTTGTCACCAGTCCCGCACCTGAAAGCCACTCCTCTTTCACCCTGCAGAAAAATGTCAAGCAAACATTCAGTATTTCTCCGACCACTCCATTTGGTTAAAACACCTTCCCCAGCTAAGCAGCTACTCTACCACGTCAGCCGTAGCCCAAACAACACCCTCAAGGCAATAAATGCAATGGTCCAGGTCGCAGATACAAAGTAAGGGCTGTTGTTGCTGAAGATTGATAATTTATTTTAATCTTCTACTTCGTTTCTTTAGACCAAAAGCAGTGAAAAGAATTTTAGCCGATGAGCTTCCAGCTCCTTCTGGAAATGCGACCTCCACATCCACCGAAGTAACTCCCCCGATGAAAATGACCAAAGTGCTCCAAGGTTTTTTCCAGGAACAAAAGCCATCAGCATCTTCTCTCGGAAAGAGCAATGCCCAAGACGAAGAAATCCTGATGAAACTGGTTTAAATAGTTCATTCGCATATTATAAAAATAATCACTTCACTTTCACTTTTAGAAATTTTAGACTCAAATGATGTACAAAATTATTAGTGGGATACTTTTTACTTTTATTCATTTTAGCATGACATTAAGGAACGAATACCTTATTGTCTGTTTTATTAACATTTTAAGTTTTCAGTAAACCTTTTCCGATTATAATATAAGACTACGACCATTCGTAATAATTTGAGCAATTAGGAATGTTGTTGTTCAGTTAATATCAGACTGGATGGGAATCCGCTATAATATTGACTACTCTCAAGTTTCATCCGGTCTCGAAGAAATCATCAACATTGATTGATAAGGGTTCAAAGGGTACTTTAGATCGTGAATCTTGAAGTTCCGGCTTTCTCTGTAAAAAAAAAAAAAAAAAAAACTTGTATTAGCAAATTTTAGAACGAATTCCGCTGTTGAACGTACAAAATAATTAAGCACAGAGCGTAGAGATGATGAAGAGCCATAGGAGAGTTCGGCTTGTGCAATCTGAGTCTCTTGTTTGTCCAGGATCACTTTTAAGCTGTCCACCAACGACTGGAAAGTATCGAGTCGCTGTCGTATCTCCGTGCTAGCTTTTACAGAGATATCAATGATAGCTGGCACAGTTTGCTCAATCCATTCTTTGGTCTCGTCTTGATTCTAAAAAAACTTTGATTTATTTAAATACTTAGAAAAACGGGGTGCCATTCCCACAACAAAAGCCGTCCTTCTTTACAATAACACTGTATAAACGAACCATTTCAAAGAGTCCTGAAAGCTCATCCAGTTTAGCTGCCGCTTCTTCCAAAAATTCTTGGAGTTTAGAGATCTGTATACCAGTAGAAGTTACCCAGTAATTTTTTCAGAGTTACAATAATGCCAAACAAATTAAAATGAATGACGAATAAAAGTTACCGATGTGTAAATATCAAATTTAAAGTAGCTGGAATAGTCGTTAGCAAGCCTGACAAGCATCTCATTTTTTGAGAAGCCCATAGAGACATTTTCTCCAGCGGGTTCCAGCATCTTGATGAACACGATATTTAATTAGAAATACCAGTCCAGCGGAAACCTTGCTGAAAATACCAAATAAATGAGTAAACATGGGACTAAAATTTCCTGTCAACGAAATTCAACTTTACCTGTCTCAGGAAAAGGTATCGCACCGCAGTAATTAGCGTACAAATTAAAATTATTTCTAATTTTTATTGACACAAATTTACCAAAACAGCTGATTGAGTTGATATTTTTTCAGAGATTTTTTGAAATTATCAGCCGCGCATCCGGCCGATTGGTTTTTTTTTAGACGTGCAGGCTGTTTTGCCTTCGTTTGTCTGTTTTGTTTCAATTTAAATTGAAATTAGAATTTGTTTCTAATTAATTTCGTTCTTTTTTCATGTTATTGGATGGACAATGGACGCTCCAGCTGTTGAGGATAGTGCGGAATCTGTATCCGATGACAGGAGTCGTGCGTTAGAAAAGCTAGGTCAGCTGAGCTGGCTGGCGATCGCTGCAGCCGTGCTTCAGAAAACAGATGAAGGGAAGGTATTAAGTGAACAAACCAAACAGTGGTAAGCTAACAAGCTATTCATTTTTTAACTGACTAAAGTCAACTATGCATCCATTTGCAGTTCAACATCCACGCCTGAGCCTGCTGCACAGGGTTCAACGTCACCGACTCCATCGACGACTATGCAACGTCCGCAGCATGTTCAGCAAATCCCTGTGGACGACATCACTGAGACGAGGCTCGGGTAAGGAGTATGATGTCTTTAACAGTGCTGGTAATAGTACCCTGCGCCGTAATTATCTTCTGAATTTTGATGGAAAGGGACAACGTTTCAAAATATTCCATTCTGGTGGCAAACCCAACTACGAAAAAGAACAAGGTGTTTCAAAATGACGGCGTAATGACAATAGACAAGTCTAAGGGAACCGTCACCTTCGAAGTCGAAGAAGTTACGAAAACATGTCAGCTCTCGAAACTAAAGATTCCGTATCAAATCATACCTGGAGAGACGGAGTTCTCTTGGGATGGTAAAACTATTCGGGTGAGTTTGAATTTAACTGTTTTGCTTGTGGTCTTTCTTTGATAGTAGAAATGCGTAGGTTGACTGGATACTGCATGGCCATGGTGAAGATGTTGACGACATTAAACCAAAATTAAACTCTAGGCCCAGGGCATGGGCTCCAAGCCAGTTTCCTGTTGGAAAGACAAGAGAGTTTATAAAGAAGGAACAGTTGACGACAGAAGAAACTTCTGTCACAGATGCCTGTGAGACAAAACTCAGGTTTGCATTTTAGCTTTGCAGTTCTTGAATTGAATTTGTGAAATTCGAATACATTTTGAGCAGGAAAGATGGTACTCGAGGGGCAAAAAAATATAAAATACTGGTGGCCAACCCAACTACGAGAAAGAACAAGACCTGGCAAAACGATGGTATAATGACCGTTGACGAGTCTAAAGGAACCGCAACTTTTGAAGTTGAAGATATTAGGAAAATATCCCAGCTATCTAAACTAAAAATCCCTGCTGAGATCATCCTTGGTGAAACAGAATTCTCTTGGGATGGCAAAACTGTTCAAGTAAGTTCAAGCTCATTTTCACAGCTGCTAAGAAAGCTATGTTGCTAATGAAACACGCGGAACTTTAGATAGATTCGGAGCTTAGTCACAGTGAATGTGCTGATGCTGAACCTGCCTCAAAATCAGTAACGGTTTCTCAAGCTCCAATCTCAACCCCTACTTGGAACTTGGGGCAGAGCCAGAAGAAACAGGAGGTGGAGGAGATATTGATTGACGACGACTATGAAACGGAAACGAGGTTCTAAATAAATTTTTTCGTCAATTTATTCAAACTTTACTTATCAACATATTTATTTTAGAAAGGAAACAAGGAAATCCCAAAAAGCAAAATACGGAATTCTGCTGGCGAAACCAAGCACACGGAAGAACAAAGTTTGGCAAAACGATGGCACAATGGCCATCGACGAAAGCAGAGGAGTCGTCATTTTTGAAGTAGACGACGTTGTAAAAGTATCAAAGTTATCCAAGCTAAAAATTCCCGTCGATATCATTCCTGGTGAGTCCCAATTCTCCTGGGACGGAAATGATGTTCTTGTAAGTGCTTTTTCTAATGCTTTCATGGACTTTAGGGTGATAATTTTCTTGTGAATTGCCAGGTTAATTTCATATGCAGTGATGCTAAGTCCCAACTAACCCAGAATTGCGCAAATCCTGAACCGGAGAACAGGGAAGCAACAGAAGAAGAAGAAGCTATTGAAGAATTCAAGCCAAATAATCTCACCGAGAATAATAAGAGGTTCGAAAGTATTCTCTATCATTTTAGATAGAGTTTAAAACTAAATTCATGTATTTGAATAATAGGAAGGACCCTCCTGTTTCAAAATATGAAATTCTGCTGGGAAAGCCTACTACGAGGAAGCACAAGCAATGGCAGCATGATGGCATAATGACTGTTGACGAAGTAACCGGGTCAATCACTTTTGAAGTAAATGAAGTTGTGAAGGAAACTAACAAGGCTCACATTAATTTCCCCAGTGTTATTGTCCCTGGCGAAACCGAATTCACATGGAATGGAAAGAATGTCCTGGTAAGTCTCACTTCACTTTTTTTTGGTAATTTCGTACGCTTAATTTTTCTTGTACAGGTGAATGCCGAGATCTGATTCTTTGAGCTTGGAAAGAGAACACTAGTTAGGATTCTCTAAATACATCATTCAATTTAAAAGTAAGTTTTTTTTTCACCTATAGTATTCCATTACTTTCTGCATTCTGTTTGAGTTAGCGTTTGACGCTGCAGTAAAACCGTTGGATTTTAATCCATTCATAGAAAAGATGTATAAAAATAATAAATAAAATTAATAATTTTTTAGAAGGTTCGTACGAAAAAGATAAAAAATCTTAGAAACACTCTTTTATCTATACTTCTAGGTTAGGTATAAAATTTGCGTATAACAAAATTGGCAGTTTTTTTGCGGAATATAAATTAAGTAGTTAACTTTGAGTTAGGGATTTAAATGCCTTTATAATTCACTTGAGACGTGATTGAGCAGTTTGGAGGATTGACCGTAGCTGGTCCTGAAAAAAAAAAACATGTGAATCGGTCAGCGTATAGCATGGATCAAAGAGGATATTGAGTATGTACTTACGTCAGTATGGTCACAGTGTAGCGTTGAATCCTTGACACGACTTTTATTTTTTGCAATATATTGAATAGCATGAGGAAGACAGTGAACTAGTTTCTTGGATTTGAGAGTAACCTGTAGCTGGAAAAAAAAAATTTAAGTATGTGACTGAACCCAGGAAGGATGGCATGAATGGCTTACCATTGAAAGATGTAGGACGTAGTTGCAAGTGTCACATTCTTGAGGTTCACTCTCCTCTTTCTTCTTGTTCTTCTTTTCGTCATCTGCGGAAGACATCTTCCCTGATTTTTTCACTCCTAGCTCATATAATTTCTTACGAGATGCTAGTTCTTCATTTAGCAACTTTGTAGCAAGTGGCAGGGCCTATAGAGATGAAATACAGTAAGTAAGCGAGCTTAGCTAACATTCGGAAATTATTCGTATTCTTACCAATTTCAAAACATCCGTCGATACTTTCGAATCGCCTAAAATACTGAGTAAAAGTTTTTCCAGTGGAAACACAGGGGGTTCTCGACTTTCCCGTATGTCCTGAAACGTTTACAAAAATATTTTAGGGGCTGCTGTGGACCGAGGAATGAGCAAAATCAAAGTACCTGAAATGTCTGAAGCGCTGTCTGCAACCACGAAGGGGCAGCAAAACACACGCTTTCCGAAATAACGTATCCGGTACACACAGCAGAAGTGAAGACCTTTGGAAATACAACTAGAAACTCTCCTGGATTCTGTACAGCTCGATATAGCGGGATTCCATGACTTAGAAGTATTTCAGGTGGCACCTAGAAATAGCAAAACATATTCAAAGTAAGGTCCTAGCTTTCTTCAAAAAACTATTCGGTATGCAAGTAATTTACCATGGCAGAATCAGAAGTGAGCCAAATTTTCTTATCCTTACACTGACGTGGCATCAGCTCCTTCATCACTTGACGAAACTGGGTCTCATGACTTGCAGGAATCACATACCTGGAATTTAAAGTCAGAATAAAATTTATTTAGTGATGATGATCGTAACTAGCTGAGAAAACTGCTAGACATACCAAATTTTCTTTCCCCCAGAATGGAGATACTCAACCCATGGAAGGTTATGAGGATCTCTGTACCAGCAATATGTTGTAAAAACCATGCCCACATGAAGTGTTGGAACTGTGGCTCCTACTCAAAGAAAATAATTTATTTATGCCGGGTTTTTTTCAACAGTCAATTCTAACAATGGCCAACTTACCCATTACAGCTCCCATGCTTCTCAAAATTGACCCCGAGTTATTGGCTAGGACTTTTAGATTCCAGGGATGCTTAGCTCCGGCTCTGGGCAAAGGAAATCCCCATCCCAATCCAGCACAATCAATACTTCCAGAATAGACGCAGAGATGCTTATCGCGCTCACGGACTAATTTCCAATACGCTGACTCTACTTCGCACCAACTGGGTTCCTTATTTGTGAAAATCATATTCATGGTATTTCGGGCGACTCTAAAATAGGAGCTAAGCGATGTACTTTTCCCCTATAGAATGAAATAAGGCCAACCTTAATTTTAATTCTTTTAACCTTTGAATTTGCGGCTAACTCACCTTTGTAATACAGTCTTCAACTTCCAGGAGAGCGTCCTCTTCCTCTGACTCACTTTCACTAACTTCCGGATCTCTGCTTTCACGCACTTTCCATTTCTTCTCCACTTCAGCTAACAGCTTTCTCCTCTCATCTAAATAAGGAGAAAATTTTAATTAGCAAAACGACAACTTAATTCTCAGCGGAATTTTCTTAGACATACTTTCAGACAAAGTTTCATACGGCAAGACATACTTCACATAAATGGCGTCTAATTTACTAGCACGGTCATTTGCAAATTTAGGGATGTGCATTGCGTCTGAGACCTTATTCCACTTATCCTTTTGGATAACTTCAGTGAGACCGCCTTGACTCTGCACCGTGTGGTAAAGCGTCGTCAAGTCGACTTCCATTCCACCAATGACGGGAGGGTTGGAGACGGAGATGCGAACTTTAGACTTCTTTAAATTTTCCAGTATTCCAACACGAACGTGAGCATTAGGACCCCAGCGTTTGTGCATGCGATTAATGTAATGATTGTAGGCTATAAAAAAAAGATGAATGAGAAGGAAGAAACGTAATACTATTTTTTGTCTCAAATACTTACCCGTGAATCTCATGTCATCCTCGACATTGCACTCCGGCTGGATAAAAATAAAACCATCACATCAGCATTTGAACTTTAAAGAACTCTTGGAGAACTATGATCAAATTAAGGGGCAAAAGAGTTTAAGCTCACCCTGAACGACTTTGGTGGTACGATTCTAGCGATTCCAAATACTTCGGCTTTCTTCTGAATTTGATTAATGTACTTCAGAGGATCTTGGAATTCTTCGTCCGTTGGATAGTAAGCTGGCAAGTCGTCCAATTTTACCTCGTCAATAGAGTCAGACCTGGAACGCTCAGAAGACACTGATGCTGGGCGTGGTGATTCAGTCCCAGCTTTCTTTTGCTTAGCTGGCTTCTCATTTTCACCCTTAGGATGCTTCTTGACTTTCGAAGATTTCTCAGCATCGAGTCTATCCGAGCCCGTATTTGTTTTTGGAGGTTTATGGGGCTTCCTATCTTTTGAGACCGTCTTGCCTGGATCTTTCCCTTGACTTTTGTCTTTACTTTTTCCAGAGCTGTCAGCTTTCTTCGACTTCGCAACCTTCTGGAATTCTGCATCTAAACTCTTCGGCTTAGTCGAACTTCCAGAATCCGTTAAAATTTTCTGAGCTTTTGCTTTATACGTTTTTGTTATTGCATTTTTTAACACTGCAGGTTTTACACTCTGATCCTCTTGAACTTGATTTGTAGATGTAGAGTGTTCCACTTTTTCACTAGAACTTTCTTTGATTTCCTCAAGATTTGAAGCAGATGATCCTGATTCCGGCCTTTTTTCCGGTTGACCGACGCGGGTCACCGGTTGAGACTGATCCACTGATTGCGAAGATGTCGAAGCTCCGTGCTGCTCTTTTTTATTTCTAAAGAATAAAATTAAAATTAAAACCTTGCACATATGAAAAACCAAGCACGGATGGCTTACTTCTTTGACGACACTCCAAAATAGGTGGCTGGAGTGGTGGTATCTTTCCGCACAGTCAGAGGACTTGAAGCCTTTGTAAAGGGAAGTTCTTTTCTTTTTCTACCTTTTTCCTTTGGTGGTCCTTCCTTTTCTTTCTTTTTCTTTGAAGGCGGTTTCTGGGCAATGGAGGTCGAAGTCGCCGGTAGCTGGTCGATCAAAACAGGTTTAGCTGTCCTATCAAATTTTGGCACGATGGATACATTTGGTAAGCTTTGAATAAGCGAGAGTCCATGTGCACTAATCCCTGGGTGAGATGAGGCAAAATTACTCCCGGATGAGGATCCATTCGACGATGAGACAGGTCCGCTGCTTCCAGTAAATACAACCCCACTTCTGTTTGGCTGAGGACGGACTAGTGGAAGACGCTGTTGAGCTGGTGGAATATTGACATAGTGATGATACGCTTGAGCTTGAGACTGAGCTGAGACCGGAGGAATACAATGCTGCGATTGAGTAGCTCCACTACTCACACTTGTTGAAATCGGAACACGAAATGCTGAGAAATGTGGCAGTGGTTGATTTCTTGAGGTTTCTGGCCAGACGTTAATCACAGGCCGAGTGAGCCGACGATGAGGATCGAGCATTGGTGGTCGCGTCAAAGGCATGGATAAGAGATTCGTCGAAGAAACAACGGGACGGACTAACGGGATGTCGAGATTGGCCGCAACGCTTCTAATGTGGGTCTCTAGAGTAGTAGCTGCCGAAATGCTCGTTGAAGTATAGCCAATAGGAATTCTTGGATGAGTTAATACTGATGGTCCGAAACTATATGTAGGAACTCCGGGAAGACTGAGTGTAGGAAGCATCACTGAAAAATCCTGCTGAGTCCTTTGCTGAGAAATGAACTCAATGTTACCTAGTGCAGGAAAGAAGTTTTGTCCCTGAAAAGGTAGGAGTGATTGGGGCTGGTGCTGAGACATTTGAGGCTGATGTTGCAGAGGGAGCGATAGTGTGATTGGGGGTAGTGGCCGATGCTGTTGCTGATGTACCATGGTAGATGACATCAAAACCTGCTGGGCTGGTATGTGCATCGGAGACGAGTGTTGAGGGATTTCGCTCTGACAGCCCTGACTCATGTAATTGACTTCTGGAGTTGAAGTGGAAGGAAGAGGAGCTCCAGGCTGTTGGGCGGCAATTCCTAACTCCATTTCTTCCAAGTCCATGTCAACCTGTATCGCTATTTCAACTTTTTCTACTTTTCGCTCTTCTTCGTCTGAAGATGAAGAATCTGAATCCGAGCCGCTGGTACTAAGTATCGAACTAGTCGTCTCAGTCTTTTCAGAATGGTGGTCACCACTGGGATCTACTTTCAGTTCAACCACCGAGGCACTGGAACTTCGTTGTCTAATAGGAGAAGCCAATGGCACAGATTCATCCACATCTGACTCAGACTCATCATCTTCATCACTAGAACTTTTGGTGGATTTAGGTTGCATTTTTTTCCTGGGAGGGGCTCGCCTAGTTTTACCTTCTGCTAAAGAAGGTTTTTCTTCTTCATTGGATTTTGATTCTGGATCATCTGAATCTGTTGATGATGAAGATGAGCTTGATTTGTTAGTAGATGAGGAGCTAGAAGAGGAAGATGATCGCTTGTTCTTTCGAGGATACACTGATGCACTTTTTCTTGCTGCTCCAGCTTGAAAAGTTTTGTCGGATGGTGATATTGGGAGTGTGACACGGCGACGGGTAACTCTACTAGCCATGGCAATTTTACGTTCTCGTTCTTCGCGGCTACTCTGACTTCGTAAGATTCTTTTATCCGGTTTCCTCTGGCCTTTTCGTACTTTGTCCTTATCTGCCGTTTTGTTCTTTGCATTGGCCCGCTTTGAAGGTTCCACCTTGCTTTTCTTCGGTTTCTTCCCTTTCTGCTCGTCTCGCTTCATGATGGCTTTATATCTCGTCTCAAGTGACTTCGTCTCAGATGAGCTGGTGTCCCCAGCAGAATCCTCATCAGCTCCCTTCCGTTCATCATGTTCGTCGGAACTAAAACTATTTGTGATCAAACCGAGGAAGAAAGCAGCACTCTCTTTCGTCTTTCTAGATGGTCGACGTGAGTTTCCTATCTGACTGGGTGTGACACTTTCTCTGTGAAACAAAACATAAATTAAACTGATACCCGACATTTCACACGATGCGTGTCGCTAACAAGTACATGGAACTTACGTCTTAGATTCTTTTGCTTGCTCCTTCTCCTTCTTCTTTTTGGCGGATTTAATTTTTTTCGCTTTTTTCTTCTGCTTCTTGGCATCACCATACATTGGCAGTTCTCGAAGCGGAGAGGTGGTGTTTCTACGGGAAGCGCGCGTGGAAACCCGAGCAGCAACTTTCGGTGAAGACTTCGAACTATGTTTAGTGGCAACCGATTTGCAAGTACTGCGTAGGGGTCTGCCATCTTTTTCTCCCTCACTTCCGCTACTTTTCGAAGTCGACGAACTGCTATCCTCATCTAACACAAAAATCGCAATTAGCTATTAGGATTTGTCAAGTAGACGGTGAAGATTTTGATGGTTTTGCGCCAAGACAATTTGGTATACGAAAGTGAAGCCTTTGCTTACCAGATGATGAGGATTCACTGGAAGATGCAGAGCTAACTTTCTTCACAGTCGACTGCTTCAGTGCGACGCCGTCAATAATGTCAGGTGAAGGAGCATTTCTTCTATCTAATTCCTTTACTCGTTCTTTCTGCTTCTTTTTCGGGCTCCCTTTTGGTAGCTTATCATCATCCTTGGATTTGGACCGTGTTTGTATGAGTCGACCTTTTCAAGGAAAAATCATTTCATGGCTTAAAATTTTGTTATAGAAATCAGAAAAATTAAATCGCTTACCTTTTTTTACGATTTTATTAGCTACAGACGCCGTCGGCTTATTCGCAAGTCTCTTCTCCTGGTACTTCAGTTTCAAGGCTGAGATTGCAAACTGTGCTTCCTTCTCATTGATTTTCTTTGATTTTGGAGGAACAGTCGTACTAGTTGAAGATCGTTGCAAACACTGAGGCAGAGTTACTACCCTTCTTCACTTTTAGAAGTTTAGACTTAACAATCTTTGTGCTTATTGCTTGAAAGCTCTTCTTCTTGGCAGTAGTTAGCTTTTGAGCGGATTTGCTTGGTTCCTTGAATTTGAGATCCCCTGAAGTAGATTGAGATCCTTGAGACGAATTGGATTGGCTCACAGTTGCAGATTGCTTCCATGACTTGAGCTCCTTTGGAGTTTTAACACTAGCGTATTCTAGTCGTTCGTGTGGTGAAGGATAATTGAAGAAATCTAAATTTTTCGGTAAAGCTGGTGTTCCTAAAAATTAGAAAAAAATTGAGCTCTCACTGCCAGACTTCATGAGTCTCCGAGTAACGAACAGTGTCAACTTACCTCGGTAGCACAGGAATGTCAAGAAATCCTCGGTCTTGGGCCGTTTAATTGGTGGAGAAAACTGCGGAAGTGGTACTTTCTTCTTGACAGGGCTAATCTGCGGCTTTTGCTTATACGGTGTGACAGGAGGACTGGGGATGACTACGCCTTGTGCAAACTTCCTCTGAGCCCTTGGCCTCGGGATCCTACAAAAACAAGTCCATTCAGATTTAAGTATTTCTTCAGATTATAAGGTGGAACACTTACGGATTTAACTTGACAGGAATTGGCGGAGATCCAGTTGATGGTGAGCAGAGGCTTTTAGGTGATGATGACGGAGTAGAGATTTCTTCAATTTTCCTTTTGTTTCCATTACTTGTCCCTTTAACTACCATTTGCCGGCGGCTTATTCGCAAGTCTCTTCTCCTGGTACTTCAGTTTCAAGGCTGAGATTGCAAACTGTGCTTCCTTCTCATTGATTTTCTTTGATTTTGGAGGAACAGTCGTACTAGTTGAGATCGTTGCAAACACTGAGGCAGAGTTACTACCCTTCTTCACTTTTAGAAGTTTAGACTTAACAATCTTTGTGCTTATTGCTTGAAAGCTCTTCTTCTTGGCAGTAGTTAGCTTTTGAGCGGATTTGCTTGGTTCCTTGAATTTGAGATCCCCTGAAGTAGATTGAGATCCTTGAGACGAATTGGATTGGCTCACAGTTGCAGATTGCTTCCATGACTTGAGCTCCTTTGGAGTTTTAACACTAGCGTATTCTAGTCGTTCGTGTGGTGAAGGATAATTGAAGAAATCTAAATTTTTCGGTAAAGCTGGTGTTCCTAAAAATTAGAAAAAAATTGAGCTCTCACTGCCAGACTTCATGAGTCTCCGAGTAACGAACAGTGTCAACTTACCTCGGTAGCACAGGAATGTCAAGAAATCCTCGGTCTTGGGCCGTTTAATTGGTGGAGAAAACTGCGGAAGTGGTACTTTCTTCTTGACAGGGCTAATCTGCGGCTTTTGCTTATACGGTGTGACAGGAGGACTGGGGATGACTACGCCTTGTGCAAACTTCCTCTGAGCCCTTGGCCTCGGGATCCTACAAAAACAAGTCCATTCAGATTTAAGTATTTCTTCAGATTATAAGGTGGAACACTTACGGATTTAACTTGACAGGAATTGGCGGAGATCCAGTTGATGGTGAGCAGAGGCTTTTAGGTGATGATGACGGAGTAGAGATTTCTTCAATTTTCCTTTTGTTTCCATTACTTGTCCCTTTAACTACCATTTGCCGGCGGCTTATTCGCAAGTCTCTTCTCCTGGTACTTCAGTTTCAAGGCTGAGATTGCAAACTGTGCTTCCTTCTCATTGATTTTCTTTGATTTTGGAGGAACAGTCGTACTAGTTGAGATCGT
>JABASM010000752.1:0-19103 GCA_019776545.1 Brachystomella parvula
GTGTGACCTGACGAGCAACCGCACAGGAATTGAATCATAACCCATTTAGTTGCAAAGTATTTTAGTAGGTTCCCGACCCTTGTTTTCTATCAGAGATCTGATTGGCTTAGAAAATATATTGTTTACCTACTGACTTTGCTCGGGAAGCGTGAGAAAGGGAGCATTAAATTT
Organism: Brachystomella parvula; assembly: GCA_019776545.1. Lineage (NCBI taxonomy): Eukaryota > Metazoa > Arthropoda > Collembola > Poduromorpha > Brachystomellidae > Brachystomella > Brachystomella parvula. The sequence goes on from JABASM010000752.1 coordinate 172, forward strand.
AACAGCCACCATATCACAGCATCAAGCCTGGACAACTTTTTCTTTGTTTTTGAGCTAATGTCGTTATGTCGTTCGACAATGAAAAAATCTTAATCGCTTTTTTTAGATAAACCCAGAAGCAAAAGCCGTATGACTCATTTTCTGCAAAATCAGCATCAACAACCCAGGAGCCATTTCTCATAAAATTAGCGATAACCCTGTCACCGGAGCATTAATAAATTCGACGTGTTGACTTTTTTCTGTCAAGTTTAACTGTCATCGCTGTTATCTTCAGCACCACAAGCACAGAGGAAGATTAAAAAAAGAACACAAATTCCTGCGGCCTTTCATAGCTTTGTTTTCCATGTCCAAATTTTCCCAGGATGGAATTTTAAGGTTAGATTAAGGTCAGGTTGGACTGGTGAAAATTTTTGGAAGAAGAGACGAAACCTACGAGCACGATATGCTGGAAAAAGGTCATCAGGAATGAGTTCTCAGAAGTTGAAGACGTCTGGGGTACATCGGTGTTGAGGAAACTTCCAGAATGTTATGAGTTCTACTAATTTTTATCCCCATAAAATTCATCGCCTCAAACATTACGACGAAAATTGAGCGGGAGTTCAAACCACCAAATTTCTGAGGCTGAACCCAGTCCAATCCTCATGTCAGCGATTTGAGACTGTCTGAGATAGTGGGCTCTGCACGCGTCATCTCCTCGGCCTTCTTAATTTGTTCGTCGAAAAAAAAAAGAAAGGGTGAGGAACGGAAGTGCACGAATTAAATGGATTCAGTTCGCGCACTTCCCGGATTTTGGCCGCGATCAGGGAATATGTGTAAAAATCTTTTCCGAGTTCGCTTCATTCCTGGTCAAAGCAGACTTCGTCCTTAATGGGCTATTTACATTAGGCAGTACATTATTGCATTGTTTTTATTGCTCCATGGGGTTGAGCCGGGGTGTTTCTGGTAGGAGATGCGGTAGGGCTAATGGTAATGGAGGGAGATGAGAATTTATGTCTCCTTTCGATTACTTCTAAAACAAAATAAAAATAAACCGTACAACGGGTGTATGAAATAGCGCGAGCATGAGATATATGAGATATGAAAGAGAAAAGAATATGAGATGTATGAGGGTATATGAGGTATATGAGGTATAGCGGGTGTATATGATGACACACCAGGCCCATAAGCAACATATGCACCATAAGCCCATATGGACGTATGCACCATAAGCCCATACACATATAGGCGAAAAATCGAATTTTTTTAAAACTTCACCGATCGCTATAAGACTTATATATTAATCATCAGGAGACCGAGGAGGACTCTCATGCAAAGTTTCATTTGAATCCGTTCAGTAGTTGCTGAGATTTTAGATCTGGAGTCGGACGGACAGACTAACATCAGCATTTACATAAATAGCTCGCGCTATTAATAATGTTAGATTTTAAGTTTACTTCGATAAAGGATAAGGTTAAGACTTTAATACTTCGACTTCCTTATTCGCGTCACTCTTCATTATTTTCGAATTTTCGAATTAGGGAGGCTCAGACTCCAGGAAATTTGTTTTGGCATTTCAATCGGCAATATGAATTCGGAAAATGAGAATTTGAATGACCCTGGAGATGGGAGGAGCGGCCTGAGGAAGCCTACTCTGAGAAGATCAAAGGGATGTTAAGCATTTAGAAAGCGGGATTCCCCTCAAATTACCTTAGACGGAAAAAGAGAAAGCTAAGAGTTAAGAGCATATAAAAAGAAAGCAGGGGAGAGTGAAAGTACAAGTCTAAAACTGAAGTGGAGTAGTTTTTGAAGTTGGAACCCTAGCCAGGCCCATGACATAAAAGAGAGGAGGATGTGGACATGGGTATGGTGTAATGGAGAGGATGGTGGATGCTGGAGATCTTTGTGGTTATTCTTCCCACTTCAGCTACTATGCATCCCTTGGGATATTTAAAACTGGGATCCTTTTCCTGTTCTCCTGGATTAGGGTGAAACCACACTCCGTCTGCACTTTCCCTTCTGAAAAGGAAACAAAAGTGGTTAGACGACTAGCCTTGGTAGCAAGAGTCACTTCCTTCCAAATATCGATTGCCTTTCTTCCTAGCTTTCCTCAGGTGGGCTAGAGAAAGTGAGAAAGAGGAACAAAGTCAGTTTAACATCTTCTACTACACCACTCCACAAAACCCGCCTTCACATTTTGTTAAGCGAAAAACGGAGACCAAGAATGAAGTTTGAATCCGATTTTGTGAACAATCTACTCTATGCTTAGCTCCTAAAATTTCTAAAAATGATGTTTTGCCTCCTTTAACCCTCAAGAGTCCAGGCGATTCACACTTGTACATCAAAGCTTTTATCATCAAGCTTTGCTGCAGAGGAAATTTATTAATTTCAAGTTTTACCCTGCCAAGATTTAAACCTCCTTTTTTCTAGTTTTTAGTCAAGCCCATTTTTTACTAAACGTTCAGCATGCCCAAAGAAATAGTGTATTCCGAAGAAAGTTTTACTTTTTTTGAATTTCAAAAATCCCTTTCTGATGTGCTTTTAGCAGGACGACTTCAGCAATCAACGCATTCAAGGTTAATACTAAATGACTTGAAACAAAATTATTTTTCCGAAATATCGATTATGTAAATTTGCAAAAAAATCCGAAACTTTCTCCAGTACACAATTTATTTGTGTACCAAGTGCTTGGCTACTATTTTGAAACTCCGAAAATCACCAGTATTTTTTAAGTTAAACCTCAAAAGCCTAATGTTGACCGTTTTTTTAGAACAAAATCAGAGGCATTATTGACTTCGCGTCTTATGTTTTTTGTAAATATTTCAAAAAAGCCTTAAATAAAAATTAAAGCAAAGCTGAAGAAAAGTGCCCAAATAAAGTTACTCGAATGTTTTATTTTTTTGACAAATTTAAGCTTATTTAATTTTTTCACACAAAATCATACGTTCAAAATACTGAAACTCGCTTTAAAAACTGAAAAAAAATGTGAAAATATTTGCTTTGCGGGGTTTATTTAAATTAACTTCATCAGTAATTTTCGTCCTTTTTTGTTTTCTTTAAAGAAAACCTAGACAAAATTTCAATGGCACTGACAAAAAAAAATTCAAGCGTGTATCGCAATATTTAACTCCTCTCTGAACCAATTTCAGTTTTACGGAAATTTTAAAAACGGTAAATGAGATCCGAAGTCAGAAATTGCGAAAGAAGAACCGAAATGTGCGCTGTGTTGGATTCACTCGAGCTTCAAATTCAGTTGAAATTCATTGAACGATAAATTTTTCTTCAATTCAGTATAGCACCAGATAAAAAATATTTCTTGCATTAATTTTACATACTGAATAATTTCTACTCCATAGTTTCCAGGTGAAAAAATTCACAGGGTGAATTTATGAAGCTTAAATTTGTCTAAACTTTCTCTCATTCACCTCTCCTCATTTATTTTTAGACGCCGGGTTTCCGTATATTGATTTATCGGTCACCCTCATTCCTCGTTAAACTGATTTGAAGGAGTCTTTCATTCCAAAATCGAAACACGAAAACGTACTTGAGTGCCCTTGCCCCGGTCCTCATTAAAATTTTACACAGTCGAACTTGATGATGATAATGGTATGAGGGGAGAGAGTAGAAAAACACGAGAAAGCTCAACCCTACTTTTCCCTACAAACAAAAAAACATTCAACTACCAACCCCACCCGTCCTTTTCAATCAATTCCTTATCTAATGCTAGGGAAACCTGTAAAATTAGCTTAGGCCTACAAGAATCCAGAGATTCCAGCCGATTTTTTTTTTTTGCAGATTTTTGACTATATTCAGTTTTATTTATTTTTTAATTTAATACCGAGTGGACAGAAAAAGTGCGTAGGTAGTAGTTTTGGGGAAACTATTTTTCAATTATATAATTCATCACCCCTCTTGCCCTTCGATTTCATGCTTGGAGCAAACAAAACTAACAAGGCAAACTCAGTACCCCTTTTACCATGGCACGGAGACGGGCGGAGGACGGGAGTCAGAAGAAGGGGGTCTCAAGTGGGTTTTTTTACGTCCGGGCCCAACAATAAAATTATTCTACGAACTTGTGCATTCGCCGTCGCCAATTAAAATCCCATCTTTTCGTATGCTTTGGATTGGGGTAGAGAGAGTAGGGTGTAACACTTTCACAGCGGAAGTGGCGTGCGTGGGTGGAATGCGTTCAGGGATAGGTTCCTCTACACATATCGATTCATTTTAAAAATTTAAAAACATGCTCTCCGGACTCGGAAGGCTGAAACGTTGAAGGAGAACGAGGTCAGGCTTCATATACCGAGCAGCACAGTTCAGGAAATTGCAAGGCAAAGATCCAACAATGAATTCACCACTTAATTATTCTTCTTAACTAAACAGATTTAATAATTCAGGAGCTATTTTCAGCTTCAATAGATAAAGAGTCCTGATTGAACGTAGGTTTTTTTTTCCCAGCTCCTTTCTAGTATTGAATTTATATTATGAGGTAAATCGATTTTAGCCCTTTAACGGGGGACAGCCACTATAGTGGCTGTGGCTGTTTTCGGTTCTTCGGTCTGCTGCGGTGTTATGTACAGGTTTTACCGCCATCTCGCTGCATATACGAGCGCAGCTAAGTTCCGTGAGTGCGCAATGGCCTGAAAATTGTAAATCAGAAGCGCGGTAAATTTAAAAATCACGATTTTCTGAAAAAAAAAAATTATTTTTGTTTTCAATTTTTTTTTTAACTAATTTTAGGCCCCTGTGCATGGAACTGTATTTATTTTTTCGATTCGATCACAAATTCGGGTGCCTCCCAATAGGGGGTTAAAATCTAAATTTTCAACGCAATTCGGTACAATCCTAATGTAGTTACCCCAAAAAAATTCTCTCCATAAGATGTTAGGTTTTAGCACGGGAAATTTGAACTCTTATGGAAAAATCCTATGGGGGTAACTATATAGGATTGTTCCCGCAATTCATAGCAGAAAGAGAAAAGTGGAGAAAGCTTTGACTGATTTCAAATTTTTCGCTGCCGAAAACTCGTGAAAAACTCAAGGTCTTTGTCTAGCGAGTTTGAGGCGTCTATGAGGCGGTAATGCAGGAAGAACGGGCTAATATGCAGAGTCTGCGACCCTTAAATCCTTCTATGGTAAATTCTTTGCGCTGATTTTGCAAGGAGCTCTTAAACCGAGCATATTCACATTGCGTAGTAGCTTGAGAAACGAGTAAGAAGGGCATTCCAAGGGAAGGATTCTTAGATTTATTTGAACGACCTCAATACTTTCTCACGATCCCTTTTCTCGTATTCCAATGTAATGAAGCAAAGTTCCGCGTTATGCTCCCTTTTCGTTCTAATTTTTCTTTTTCACGTGAGAGTGAAGAGAAAAATCGAAACTTTCTAAAAAGTTTTCCTTTGACTTTGACTGGATTGGACGGAGGGGTGACTGGTGAAAGCTCCACCCTCTGCACCATTCTCATTCCACCAGTCCTGAACCCTCTCCCCTCCTCCCTTTCCCTGATCGACCACCCTCCAGTGGGAAGAGAAGGACGGGGTATTGAAGCATACTCTCCTCTCCTTTCTTTCACGGAGAAAGGAGTGAGGAGCGCAGAGAAAGTATTTTTCTATGAGTCTTCCACCTCCAATTCCTTTCATCCAGTCACTCCGTCTGGGTCCCTTCGCTGCGTTTTTCCTTCTCTTCCTCTTATTTCAACCAACTTATAGGAAATTAAGTTTAATTATTTAACCACCTCTCACAAAACTCAACTTTAATTAATAGTTACACCCCTTGCTACAGCATCCTGTGATCAACATTATCTTAAAATTATTTAAGTTAACAAGACAATCAAAAAGTTAAAAAAAAAAAGTTAATTTTACTTGAAATTTGAAGTGAACGAGTGGTGCTAAATTTGATATTACTAAAAATATTTACTTCAGTGTTCTTTTTATAAAAATCAGTCAAAATTTCGCGATTCGGGATAGGAAATTTGGGTGGGGTACGAGACTACTGGAATAATCGTGTTGGTCCATACATCAACGAAGTATCAAGTAAGTAAAAAATTTTTTTCCTATTTATGCACTGCATATTTATTACAATTCTAGAAAAATGAAAAAAAAAGCGAAGGAGAGGGACAGTGCTGAGAGGGAACATACCGTTTGGGAAGCATTTGGATTAGCGTCAGTTTTGATGCATAGATCAACAGGCTTGGATTTGAAATGGAAAAATAACTTCATAAGAAAAGTTTATCCAACATTTCGAAGATTTATTTTTTCTAGTGAAGATTTGTTAAAGCACGGTTACAATGTTTTTTTTTTTTAAATTCTCAGAGTATTTGAGGGGGCGGGAATTGAAAAAGCTATGGGAATTTCTGCCGGAAATACTTTATTTCATCCAACAAGAAGTTCAGCCAAGAAAATGAATTAGAGCAAAATTAGAAACAATTACTTCATGAATCTTTGAATTGAGAAAAAAAATTCCAGCAAAATTGGAAAACTTTGAATTCAGAGGTGAAGCAGGTAGCAAAAAGAGCCTTTGCGGAGTGTAACGGGAAAGTACTTGCTCTTAAAATTTTCGATTGTGAAAGTCCACCCCATTACCCCATTTCACGACTAAACTCACCCCTGCTCTCTTAAGGGCAGATCATACATACCCAACATCCAGCGGGTGGAATAAAGGGTCCTGAAACAGGGGGCTTTTCTCTTAGGAAGAGGAAAGTGCTCACAGACTTTGGGAAACTAGGGATCAGGGGAAAAAAATACCCACGGTTTTCAAAACAAAAAGAAGGAAAGCTCAGCATGTATTCAGAAAACGGATTCATTTTCTATTAAAAAATTTCATTTTAGTTTAACTTGAGTGTAAAATTTGCGAATACGGTAAATTGTTCAGAAAAAAAAAACAGCTTGAATACGAAAAATTGCCTTCATCATTGTTGTAATTGAGCCCAAAATAATTAAAAAGCAGACAAAGACCGTTCCTGCGTAGACTGTCCTGGACGGAATAGGGCACTGCTTACTTTACCCTGGAACAGGAGGCTCTTAATTCCTCTTGATTTTTCCCTGAATGTTGCCTATGTATGATCCGCCCTTTAGCGTTAAGGACCTACTTTATTCGAACTTTGATTAAAAATTGTGTATGGCTGGACTTGGCATATTTAGAGCCGGAAGCACAAGGAGCAAAATACAAAAAAAAAAAAAAAGTTTACTAGTCTTCTTTATTTCTTAGGAAATTGCATTTTTGGCCTTAGGACTTTCTCCTGGTTGATGCTGCGGTGAAAGAATCGGTAGAGAGAGAAATTTGATAATGAGGACTTTAGCCTGGGGTAGAAAGGATTTGAGACGAGGATAAAGCCAGCTTCACTTTCTCCCACAACATTCTACAATGCCTTCCCAACTATAAGTTCCTCACTTGTATCTGGGTAACTTTTTTCAGCGATTTAATACTGATATTTCTACAACGACCAGTTGGACCCCAAATCGCTTGAAAAATATTTTGTATCCCTTTGGTTATTTCAGTACACTCATTTCACTCAAAAAGCTCTTGCAGCCAACTTAAAAAATTCTCTGAAAAAAATTGCCCAGATATAGTGATGAACTTAACTTGAATGACCCTGTAGAAAAGGGGAGAAGAAAAGGAAAGGAGATGAAAAATTGAGATGGGAAGTGAAGTTAATTCAGCGAGCAAATTGGATTGGGTCGAGGACACGTGTTTCCTCTTATCAGTTATAGGATGACAAGAAAAGGAAAGAGAAAAGCATGAAATTTGATCTTTAGGCTAGAGCGGACGACTGAGTGGACAAGTGGGATGTTGGTCTATTAGGCTGATTGTTAGACTTTGACACTTGACTTGGTCAATTGAGCCTTGAAATTCAATATTTTTTTTTCTTCTTTTCAAATTGGTAAGGAGAAAGTAAGCTTTCTCTACTCCTTCATTTCTCACTACTTTTCACCATTCCTACTCCCAGCCTGTTTTCTGTCTCTGAATAATTTAGTATAAAAAAAAAAACTCGTGCACTTTTCCCGAGGTACCCCATGGGGATTTCCCTCCTCTCCTCTCCGGAGACCGAAGAAGGATTTCTGGTTTCTCATTCGGGTCACCCCAGGGGGGAGAATCCTGTTTTTGGCAGTTGAGCTTCAGAGTTGAGCTTCCGAATCTCCCCACTAGCGACAAGCACGGGGAATTTCTCATTATGCATAACTCATGCTCATGCACTTAGGCTCATCCGCCTGGCAGCCTGAAACTAGGGAAAAAAAAAGAAATAACTTGTAGTGTAGACGGAAAGAGTTTTGAGAAGTGATCCAGACTTTTTAGAGGAGCTCATGCATTTTAATTAGGCTTTCGTTCTCTTTATCCAGGCTTTACCTCTACCAACCTTCTTCCTATGTTACCTTTGGAACTGATCCTTTGACTCTCTCCCATGTCACAATCCTCCTTTCTCATCTCCTCATAATTATTATTCAAATCTTTGAGAAAAAGGAAACCACCTACTCATCCAGATGCTTTCTATCCTCCGTTCTCCCACTCCTCAGCCCCCAATCTCATCTCATCGCCATTTTCGATTAAAGTGAAGATTATTCGGCGAAAATGCAATACTACTCGTAGGGCACGCAGAGCAGGGATTGAAACTGCATTTTCGAAATATTGTGTTTTCATTCACCACAATAGCTCGCTCAGCCCTGTGTTCCGAAAACTTTGAGCAATTTACCTGTTACGCCGTAACAGCCAATCGTGTATACAAGAATTGAAAAAATTATGACTGAAAAAAGCTTAAGCGTAAAGCTATGGCAATTTAAAACTACCACCAAAATTTTCCGTTTTTTGTTTTTGCACCTTACGATTGAAAGCTTTTTAAAATCGGCCTAAATATTTGGCTCGAGAGGCCATAGGGTTTTTTTGTTGAAATGCATGACTTTTAACAAAAAAACTTATGACCTCTTCAGCCAAATTCGTAGGCAGATTTAAAAAAGGCTTCTACCGTAAAGTCCCTACTAGCGGCACGTATGATCGAGCTTTAGTTTCAACTAACCGGAAATTTCACACATCTAAACCGGTTTAGACCCAAATCGCCGAATTGTAAATTTCTTTCAGTTTGCCAAAACTCAGGCTCAATCGATTCCCAGAATCTTTCGAAAGGTCGATTCGGGGATTGGAACAATCACGCTGAATCCGAAGTCAAACTGAAATAGAGCCTTAAATTAAACTCACTTTGAGCTTACCCGTCTCAAGCGGGGAAAACAGCCCATTTCCATTTTCAGAAAACTCATCGCCTTCGCAAGTGCCAAAGAAATTAATTAAAGAATCGGTGTTTTGAAGTTCAAGTCTTGTCAGTACAATTTACATCTTAGCCTTTCAGCTCCCATTGTTTTGTGAACAATTGAAACTTTTCAATTTATTTTCAACGGAGCAACTCTGAAGTCTTTCTAAAGGCACGTAGAACGTAAATATCTGGTAGAAAGTAAAAAGTTTCCTAGTTTACTGTTCTGCACGAAAAAGAGAAAGTCCGTAGGGATTTCAAAAAAAGAGAAAAGTGAGCCTGGCAGTTAAAATTTGTGAGTAGTATATTTTCTCTTTCGTAAATGAGGAGAAAGGGAGGAGTGAATCTTAGGTAATTGTGAGTGATGGGTCAAAGTTCTAGTCTCACTACCTTGCTTTTCCCTATTTCCCTATGCCAGAGCAGTCACTCCCAATAGGAACTTGAGAGAAAGTAAGTTTGGGACTCCAAATTTAGGATTCTGTTTGATGTGGCTTCTTTTTTTATGATTTTTTTTTTCTCTTTGAGGAGGAGAGAGTGAGCAGAGGGTGAGAAAATATGGAGAAAGTTCAGGAGTAAAGGAATGACGGGGAAATTCCAGTAAGAATTTCTCCTCGCCCAAATACCCTTTTCGTAATAAAAGAGAATAGAAATTTTTAGCCGCCATAGAGCCAGCCTCCATATTCTTTTATTTTTACTACTCGAGGTGTGGAAGGAGAAAGAAGAAGCTGTATGATCCCATAAATGGCGTGACTCTTTATGACGGGATTTTATAAGTATGACTCCCCGTCTGTTTTAACTGAGGAACACAAAACCTCTTTCCTTATGCTATTTGAACAAACGGTAGGATTGGGAAGGGGATGCCTTTCGACAATAAGGAGGCATTTATTATGAAAATCCCGTATCAAATTCCATCTAACAGTTACATCCAAATCCCAAAGGGCATTAAATCCAACGGCTCTGCTCAACCTTTCTTTTTACTTGGAAATACTTGCTGAATACTCAAATCAGTACAAAGCAAAAAAAAGGAAGAACTGAAAATGGGCTGAACATTGGTAGGACTCTTCTTTTGAATAATTTAAAAATATTGGGGCTGGTTGCAAGATGATGCAAAATTTTTTGTAATCTGGAAGATTACTTTGCCTACTCTCTTGGCAAGTCCTTGACAAGGAACTTTAAACTTTTCTCGCCACCCCCTAAAGGACTTCCTTTACAGGTTTCAAAAAAAAAAATCTGATGGTTATTTTTATTACTATGGGTTTTGGACCCGCTCCTGGGAAATTTCGGCTTTGGTTCATAACACGGCCCAGCAGTACATTGCGTGCAATAGTTTTAGCCGAGCGGCCAAGCAATTTTTTGTCTCTATAATATTATAAATTAATTTCCTAAATTTTTGGCAGCTGTTTTTTCACTAAGCCGTGAAATGCCTGAGCCAAAAAATTCAAAGTTTTCAAGCGAACTTGCTCTGGAAGTAATTGCCTGCTTAGAGGTTATGCGCAATGTCACTGTAACCTTGTGGTTGTTACGAACGCCAGCTTTCCGTGCCTTTACCTGCTAAGCAGACTACCATGTAAACGGGTTACAAGAAAATGGGTCAGGCTCTCGATAGGAAGCTGGAAGACTTCAGCACAACGCAGTAGCCACAACTCCACTAAATACCTCTCAGAAAAATCGGAAAAAAGCTCCATTGGTATATTTCTGCAGCAAAAATCCGGGAAAAGTCCAAATGATAAAAAATACTATTTTTTTTTGTCAGATTTTTCGTTGCCACTCGTTGTTCTCTTGCAGGGGCTTGGACAAACGCAAGTCACTCTTCTTCAAAACTGTATCTACGAAAGATGCAAGCCAAAATTACCCCTCGGCTAAAATTGTTGCACAAACTGTAAATTCTGCCAAAACTCACTACGATAACTTTTTTTGTTCAAGACTTCCCAACTTTTGGAGCAGAAAGCACGAAGCATTTGGTGGCCACTTGGTATCAGCACTACTCTAAATGGGTTTAGGTGCTTGGTGAATTTTTTTGTGAACACGGCTGTCTTGTTTTGCTTTCTCCGCGGTTTTTCCGGTTCCTAGGCTAGGCGAGCTGAGGTTCATTCATCTTGCAACTCTGTCTCAGGTGACTATGAATAATTTAAGAGGAATTGATTTTTTACTTTCTCTCAGTTTGCCAAAATTAAGCTGAGAACTGTTAAGGTAAACCCTGCTGGGTTCCATAGTTTCCCCCAATTAAAAGTAAAATTGTAAAGGGGTGTCAAAAGCCCGAGGACTTTCATTTCTATGAAAAAGAGAAAGAGAACCAAGGACTTTAATAGGGCTTTTCTCTTAAATCCTTTCCTTAAGCCTTTACTTTCACACCGTTTCTTCCAAAGGCTACTCCGCAATACGCTTCCTCAATCCCACTGAACACAACGGGTGGTCTTCCAATTATCTTCCAGAGACTCGATCAAGGGAGGGCGGGGAAAGAGAGGGAGCTTAGGCAAAAACTTTCCTCAATTTTCTCAAATCATCCTACTACACCACAAAAGTAGGCGCTCGTTTCCCTACCCCTGATGATGACATTTCCAAATTTCCCGAGTATACCCCGGTAATAATTTAAATTATTGTGTAGTAGTAGTCGCTATTCGGAATTATCAAAATACATGAATCCTACTTTCACACTTTCACTCAGAAATTTTCCATACGGGAAATGGGAAATTATATTCCTGGCTCTCGCTCCTCCTCAATTGGAATCGTAGAGAGAGGAGGCCTGGAGCGGAGGGTCTGTACTCCGTAAATTAAATATGGAATTGGATTTTCATTCCCTCTTCCACTTGTGAATATACACGACTTTTGGATTTTCAATCCCAGCCACCAAATCTAATAAGTGAGATGAGGATTGAGGGAATCGACAACTAGGATTTACATAAACAAAGGAATGAAAGAGAAAGGAAGATGAGCTACGGCTTCTCATTTCTTATTTAGCTCTCTTTCTCCCTCATAATTTCTATGGGGACTTTTTTTTATTTATTTTTTTGATCGGAGAGAGAGGACTAGAGGGTAGGATTGGTCCTCCTAAATTCAGGAAAATTCCCAATGGGAACGTTTTGCTTGATTAATTCTACTCACATCTAACTCAATCAGCACGTGGAGGAACTATAAAATGAGATGCAGGAAGGGGTCGCTTCAAGAAATCCATCTTCATCATCCTGCCCTTTTCGGAGCTACCCTCTCTCCTCTAGTACATGATGCCTCTCCGTGTCATCATTTTCCCTCTGGGCTCTGCTGCCTTCCGAACCTGAAAAATTGGAAAGGAAAATAATTTTGGTTTTGAGAGTGTAGAGGAGTGGAGAAAATAATCTTTCCTCGTCTGTCTGATGTTAATCAGAACATGATCCCCCTTCTTTCATCCCTTTCTCCTATACCCTACCCCCCTGAAATAGTTAATCACTCTGAGGTCACGGCTCTCATGCTCCTCTTGTCAAAACAAACCTCAGTAGCAGTCACTCAAAATTCCAACTTGGAATATTCAAGAATCCCTTTCTCTCGAAATTTCACTACTATTTCTAGATTCGGAGAAAGCTGAAGGTTTTTCTTAGGTTTTTTAAGAGCGTGAGCACACACCTCTCAAGTATAAATTTTTTAGTAGAGAAAATCTAATCATCCTCTACCTGAATTCACTTGCATCAGACTCTAAAACTTTCTCCACTGTGAAAAAAAAAGTAGGATGGGCTGGGTCGATAAGAGAAAATTTTGCACTCTCACCTTTTCCTTCGCTCAAGCTTACCTGGTCCCTGAATATGGTGAGGGAGGAGGAAAAAAACTGAATCGATTCCTGGACTACTGGAAATGAAGGAAATGTCGTGAGACTGGAAACAGTCACGCAACACTTCCTTCGCTACTTAATATAATGGGCTATAGCCAAAGTAGTTCTTACTCCTCGCTCCCCCCCCCCCCTACTTTCTTCTTTTGTTAGAAAACAACCCTCCTTTTATACCTGTCTCAGTCCGAAGCAATCAATCTCTCCACCAGAGAAAATTAAGGTTGAGATTTCTAGAAATTAATTTGGATTTAATTTTCTCCTCATCATGACAGTCAGGTTTTTTTTTTCCTCTTGTGCGTCATTCATTTATACTCTGCATATGCGCATAAATTATTCTTAGCTAAGGGTGCGTGTGTGGGGCAGTAGTGGCCGGGTGGAAAAAAGAATTTCCCTCACCTTCGTTTCGTTTCTTTCATCATTTTAGCTAATAAAAAATAATTTGAAAAATATTATTAAAGTTTCTCTTTTTTTTTCTGATTTTCTTAGGAGGACAAATAATGGAATTGAGAAACTGAAGCGAAGCGAAGGAGGGGAGATGATGAACATGGGGCCCGATGCTACTCTACTGCTCCTTTCACTAAAAAACTTTAAAATAACAACATCATCATCCACCAGTATTCTACAAATTTAATTACAACTCAAAAACTCATCAGAGATCCACCTTTGGACACTGGAAGAAAAACTTTTCTTTCATCTCCTAATCAACTTTACGAAGATTTTTTTTTCTTCTTCCTCCATTCATTCTCATCTAACTCCTCTCTACCTGCTCTCTCACTTTTTTATTTTATTTTATTTTTTGGATCGAACAAAGGAGGGAGGGAGGAGTGAGAGTCCTTTCGATCTGCCAACTTTTTCTCAACGTGACAGCCAGCTAATATTTATTTTTCTCATTTCCACTTTTCTCAATTCCCAAGAGAAATTTCCAGTCTGTCCCCTTTCTCCAACAGTTCTACTTTCTCTTCTACCCCGCCAATCATCATCATCACCACGGCCGTCCCGATCTCCAGTATAAGGAATTTCTCTGAGAGAAAGTAAATTTCACCGTTTGGAAATTGGAATCCAAAATTCAAAATGCCGCAAGTTCCAATTTTAAACCTGGAGATTGCCGAGGTGAAGGACTTTGTAATAACGAAGCTAGAGGAGCCCAAGGCCCAGCGGAAATTTGTCCTCGTCATAGTAGCAATTGCCCTCCTCCTGGACAATATGCTCTACATGGTGATTGTTCCGATCATACCCGACTACCTCCGACGCATTGGTGCCTGGGATACCCATAACTTGGGTGGAGAGACTGTGACTGAGCCTTCCCGTCTTATAACATTTACAAATGCTACAGGGAACTACAGCTACTACGAGCCTGCAAGGATAACGAACATCATCAACGGCGTCATCGTCTACGAGAATGAGGACACAGCCATTGGCATGCTCTTTGCATCCAAAGCCTTTATTCAGCTCATGATTAACCCTTTCTCAGGGGCACTCATTGACAGGATTGGGTATGACAAGCCAATGATGATCGGGCTCTCCATTATGTTCTTCTCAACGGCTGTCTTTGCTATTGGGAGCTCCTACTCCATCCTATTCTTTGCCAGAAGCCTTCAAGGAGTCGGCTCAGCATTTGCAGATACTTCCGGACTCGCCATGATTGCATCAGTCTACACAGAAGAGGCAGAGAGGTCCAAGGCCCTTGGAATTGCTCTCGCATTTATTTCCTTTGGAAGTCTCGTCGCCCCACCCTTCGGTGGATTCATGTACGAAATGTTTGGGAAGGAAGTTCCCTTCCTCATCCTCTCCCTCGTCTGTCTCATTGACGGGATCATGCTCTGGCTCGTCATGAAACCAATTAAGGCCCAGCAGAAGGAGCAAGGTGTAGAACGCCCCGCCGGAACCCCGATTTGGACACTTTTCAGGGACCCCTACGTGGCTGTCGTCTCGGGAGCTCTTATCATGGCCAACGTCTCCCTCGCATTCCTCGAGCCAACTATCAGTGTATGGATGATGGACACGATGCATGCGACCCAGTGGCAACAGGGAATGATTTGGTTCCCTGCCTTTTTCCCACACGTCCTCGGTGTAGTCATCACTGTGAAATCCGCTGCCCAGTACCCTCAGTACCAGTATTTAATTGCAGGGGCAGGGCTTGCACTCGAGGGCCTCTGCTCTATAATGGTCCCCTTTGCCAAGTCATACTGGGTTCTCATCATTCCAATTTCTGGGATTTGTTTTGGAATTGCCCTCGTGGATACAGCACTCCTACCAACCCTCGGCTACTTGGTGGATCTTCGCTACGTGTCTGTGTACGGGAGTATCTACGCCATTGCAGACATCTCCTACTCCCTTGCATATGCAATTGGGCCGGTCATTGCTGGGAGAGTGATGGAGTCTGTAGGATTCCTAGGGCTGAATATGATCATAGCCGTGACGAACCTTGCCTACGTCCCACTCCTCCTCATGCTCCGACATATTTATGACAAGGGATTCGTGGATGAGGCGAATATTCTTATGAAGGACCCACCGGATAAAAAGTATCAGACGTATGCAATGCAAGACCGGCCTGGTGTCGTCCCTGACTACTCAAAGAAGTACGGAAGGTTGGATGATGAGGATGATGAGTATGAGGGTGGGGGTGGTCCACGTGTTACATTCAAAGAGACGAGCATAAGTGATAGGGACATAACTGGTATTAAAGCTAATGGGCCTTCCAATACAAGTTCTTACTTACCACAGCAGACTCAATTTAGTAGTAGTAATGGAGAGCAAAGTACTTTTAATCCATTTAAAAATATCCCGAGTGGAGGTGGAGGGGATAGTAGTGGTAGTAATCCATTCAGACCTAATTAATAGAAAAAAACATGGTTCCGTCATCCCTTCTACGAAAATCTCCTAAGTGAAAATCCTTCATTTGGAAATCCCTGTGCGGAAATTTCCTCAATGTGAAAATCCCCTCTAAAATGTATCAGCGGACAAGATCACGTAAACATGGCCGCCTTGACATGGCTACCCATGTCCATGTTCACATCTCTACCGACTTAACCACCTTGACATGGATAGTCAGAAATAGCTATAACCTGAGACTCTCATTTAGATTTTGGCATTTAAGATGCTAAACCAGTTTGAGTCGTAAAAATTGAAGTCGTAAAAAAAAAAAACTAATCAACCTTAATCGGAAAACTTATTTGGATTTTAATTTGGATTTGAATAAGTTAGTAGTGTCAGGGTGGACAGACGCCATCTTGCCCATTTATGCATTTTAGAGGGAATTTCCACACGGAGGGGATTTTTACATAAGCATCACCAGTTACCGACAAAACAAAGGAAATTAAAAAGTTCCGAACTTATTTATTAGCTAGACAGTTTAGTCAAAAACATTGTAGGAAATTGGTAGCATCAATTTTTTATATGTGAAAGTCCCAAATTAAAAATTAAAAAGTAGAAGATCAAGCTAAAGAATATTATATTGTTGAAAAAAAAATAACTCTAGGCATTAGGTAAAAAAATTTAAAAAACATATCCAAGGAAAAAATTCTAGGCGACTTTTAAAGGAAGAAAAAAAAAGAAATTTTAAGGTGCTGAAATATTCCGAGACAGAAAAAAAAAACTCAATTATTTTAAAAAAGAAAGAAAAAAAAATTGAGAAAGCACCTTCAAGTGAAAATAAATAAAAAGGAAATTTCAAAATGAAAACTCCAAAATGGCTGTGGCTGAAATGGATAATACTTAATCAAGGATTAATCTTAGGAATTAAAAATTAAGGATATAGAGGTTAATTGAATATTCAACTTATCATCGAGAGAGGATTTGCAAAATCATTTATTCATTGTTATCAAATTACAAGTCTGGTCAAAAAATTAGAAACAAGATTTTTTCTTTTGTTCACCACCCTCAAAGTTTTCTCACTCTTTCTCTTTTGCTATGAAAAGTGAAATTCCTCTCTGCATTTGGTACGGAGTACTTTCCCTTCATGAAGCAAAAGAGAAAATAATTAATTTTCTTGAATTAGTGGCTAAGTCCTGACTACTCTACTTAAGGAATTATGATTAAGGAACCAAGATAAATGCGAGTACATATCAATCATACACATCATTACTCAAATACTGAGTCTCGGATGGGAGGTAATTAAGAAAATAGGGAGAGGGGGGGTTTATCATGTATTGGGTAGGTGTAGATGTAGAGTTAGGAACCAAAATCCATATCGCAGGTAAGCCAAGCATATTAAAGTGCAAGGTGTTATTCTCGAGACGGTGAATACAGCATATCAATCCAAAGATCTCAAGGTCAAGGGACAGAGGCCTTGGTGGCTCTCAGCCTCAGGCCCTGACCTGATGTATCATAACCACATATAAATCTAAGCTATTGTTTCATGTTAATAGGAACTAGATTAATGCTTAATTTACCATTACAGTTAGTTAGAAGTGTATAGATATTGTTGATGACAACGAGGGCAAAAAAAAAAAAAAATTGAGTCTCTCAATTTTTAAGAAAAGTGTAGAACAGCAATCGAATTCAATTCCTGGATTTTTAGTCCACTTTATAGAGTGTAAATATAAATTTATGTGTAAAAAGGCTAGTTAGAATAAAAATTAGTTTGTTTGTTCCTAAACGAGGGTTTAGCATGTACTGAATTATTTACTCTAGTCTAGTGTTTTACAATGTCAGTTTTCTCCTTTTATCTCGTGCGTGTATAGTATTTTAGAAAATTTATTCTGTTATTATCCTGGCATACGAAAAAATAAAATTAATTTCCCAGAAAGTTTCATACTACACAGTTTTACAATTTTCTTTATTTTAAATTCTTGGATTTATGTTTTTAGTTGTTAAGGAATGTTAAGGATGCTTATAGTGGTTCCATTGGCTGTTGTAACGCATGTTCAAGTAAATGTTCTTAATTTAATATTTTGGCGTGGTTCTTATTTCCTCATTACTGTGTAAAAAAAAAGAGTGTTCTTGTTGATGATGAGATGAGCAATAAAAGTAACTTTAAATTTATAAATATACAATTTCCAGAATTTAAATTAAATTTTCTTCTCTTAAAATTTTATATTTCGTCAAAGGAAAAGCCTTTAGTAGAACTTTCTTTTTTTTTTTTTCTGCGGCACCCCACCTATATACCTTCCTTAATCCCTTTGTTTTCCAACTCCCTGTCTCCAACATCATCAAAATTAAGTATCTCACTCCTTCCTGACGCCTCATAATAGACAGAGTGTCAGGGAGTCCCTAATAAAATTGGGTTCAGTGGTTCTCTTCTTTATTGAGTTGAGAAAAGATGAGGATGACGTCTACAGATTTTCTCCCCTTTCTCTTCCCCAGAGTCACCAGACATGGCGAGGAGGAGAAGAAGAGCCTAGCGGCAGGAAGGAACTTGAGGATACGGAAAATGATAATATTTTCTCCCACCCTATTACTATTATTAGCATTACCACTTTCCCCTATGAATAAATTCATGGAGAAAGGGATGAGGCAAGGGAAAGCCCTAATGAAGGATAATGTGACGTGGAAGCGACGGCTCCCCGTTTTACAGATCTGTTAAGTGTCATATATAAAAACTGAAGAAAAAACTTGGGTAAAAGGATGGAGAAAGTTCGAGGCTTTTTTTTATGCGCCTATCAGTCCGCTCAAAAAATGTGCGGCTCGGGGGAAAAAGAAGGCCGGTCCAGAAAAATTAACTCAATTCGAAATCATCGTGCGTAAAAAAAGGATTCCGCACTGTGGTTGTACAGCCTGTCCCAACAATTTTGATACCAGAGAAAGTTTTACACCTTTTTGAAAGTTAAAAAATTGATGTTTCAAAAAGTATTTTAAACAGTTTCACGTCATGTAATTTAGCTTTAGCCGTTAAAGCTTTGTTTGACGAGGTCTCCTTGCTAAAAACCAAATCAAAAATGAGCGATACTGGAGTTTTAAAAAAGTGGAAAACTTTCTCCGGTATCAAAAT